>QLPG01006651.1:0-31373 GCA_003314385.1 Gomphus sp. MG54
AATTCCCTGTCAGATTCATAATCTGTAGGTGTTGTTGGACGCTCTATATGTTCATCTGCCTCAGTAACCTGATCCTTATTCTGATTTCACAGTCCAGTAATGTTTCTTTTGCATTTTGGATGGCAGCCAGTAGGCATTATGCAGCATGTCAAGCCCAGGTAATGATTGTTCCATATTTGTATTTATTTGTTTATGAATATGGTATATAGTTTTTTTTTTTATTGATTTTAATTTTTTAATTTTTAATTTTAATTTTTTGTTTCACACTTTTACCAGAATCATACACTACTCAACCCTTACAGTAGAAAACTCTCTCCCTCAAGTACTGGCTGCCCCATCGTGTGACTCTGAATTGAATTCCTTCGGAAGCAGCAACAGCGGCAGCCCCTCCTCATTCACTTACAAAGAAAAGAAAAAAAAACCTTACCTTCTATGGATTTGCCATTGGCCCAGGAGTTATTGGACCAACTGGCCAGTATACAGTACGGGACAAGCAAACTCAACTAGAAATTTCAACCCAATTTTCTGGTGAAATCTGCTCGTTGAAATCGATAGTAGACCATTAAATGAAGTATCTAATATCAAAATAAAGTCAATCTAACAACCCATTTTTTTTCTAAAATAATTTTAAGCAGGTGTTCTACCCTCAGGCAGCACACTGGCAAAGGGGGATCCAAAGATTTAGTATGGTACCTAATGCATAGCGACTACCCTACCTGGCAAAGGGGGATCCAAAGAGAAAACTCTAGGGAACCCTTCGCCCACTGACTACTGTATATAAGCACCATTGCTATGGTGCAGAGTTCTATAGCAGGCATCATCCTCCATACCAACCGGGAAGTTCTGCCAGGGCCTCGATACTGGGAGCGAACGATGATAGGAGGGCCAATGGTTACAGTTGATACTTCTGAAGGGTACCCGCCAATGGTGATGATTGTTCGGTGCATAGTACATTTAGTACTGCCACAAGTGGACCGAACAAATCTCAGTCGGTGGGTGTGGAGTACAGGTAAGGCAGTATCGGTCAGGATTCATGATCGGGGGTTCCCCTGACAGGAAGCCAGTGAGGGTGGTGACATGCTTCAACTGCAGAGAGTAAGGACACATAGCACAAAACTGTCCCAAACCTCAAGGTATACAGAAGGTTAGAGTAACAATAGATGGGTGGACAAAAGAGGAGAAAAAAGAGGTGCTGAACATGTTGAAGAAGGAGGATTTTCAGGAGGGGCAGGAGTGAAAAGGATGTCCTCCTCACCGAGAGGGGTCATGTTCTTTGGATTGACTAACTCCCCTGCAACATTCCAGATGATGATGAATGACATCTTCCATGAGTTGATCAATGAAGGATGTGTCAGCACCTATATAGATGACATCATGATCTACTTGACAGACTTAGAAGAACACAGAAGGACTGTCAAGCATGTCTTGGCCCTGCTACAAGAACACAATCTATATCTCAAACCAGAGAAATGCAAGTTTGAAAAGAAGAAGGTGGAATATTGTGAAAGGCAACAAATTCCCACAGTGATGTGTTCTTTCAACTGGGCCAAAAGGCCACTATGCCAGGTTATCTGGCATTAGTCTGTGGGCACTATTTAAACAGCAACTTGTTACATGTATTCACCAACCATTGCAATGGTATGTAACAAATATCTAGGATTGGTGGTGAACAAAGGGAAGGTAGAGATGGACCCAGTGAAGGTGGAAGGAGTGAGCAGATGGCCAGTTCCCAGGACAAAGAATGAATTGCAGCAATTCTTGGGTTTTGTCAATTTCTATGATCAGTTCATCCAAGGCTTTGCAAGTATTGCCAAACCACTACATGAACTAATGGGAAACAAGCCATGGAACTGGGGACCAGAACAGTTGATAAGCTTCCAACTCCTCAAGGCAGCAGTAACCGCAGCACCAATCCTAGCCTTCCCAACAGATGAGGACCTATTCTGAGTAGAAGCAGACAATTCAGACTTTGCCAGTGGTGCAATCCTATCACAAATGCAATAAGGAACCTGGAAACCGGTGGCCTACATGTCCAAGGCACTCAATGATGTAGAGAGGAATTATGATATATATGACAAAGAGATGCTAGCTATCATGCGGGCATTGGCAGAGTGGAGGCACTATCTGCAGAGGACAATGCAACTATTTGAAATATGGACGGACCACAAGAACCTAGAATACTTCATGACAGCAAGAAATCTGAACTGCTGCCAGGCCAGGTGGTCACTTGAATTGGCAGACTATGATTTTATCCTGAAGCATCGACCAGGTCAACTCAACAAGAAAGCTGACCTCCTCTCAAGACAGGAAGACCATAAACAGGGAATAGAAGGAGACAATACTGGAGTTACAGTGTTGAAGCAAGAGTTCTTCCAAGCAATAAGGGGAGAGCTTAGAGGAGAAGAGGAAGACCTGATGAAAAGAATCAGAAAGGCAAAGAACATAGAGAGCAAAGTCAGAGAGAGGGTAGAGAGTGGAGAGAAGGATTGGAAGTAAGAAGAGGGGATCATAACATGGGAAGGAAGGATCTACATGCCAAAGAACAAGATGCTTTGGGAGGAAATCATTCATCTACACCATGACACACCCACTGCGGGACATCCTGAGAGGTTCAAGACAACAGAACTCATCCTCAGGAACTACTGGTGGCCAAGGATATATGGAGATGTGAGAACATATGTGGATGGGTGCAGTAGGTGTCAACAAACAAAGACATTCCCAGCAAAACCAAGGGGGACTCTAGCTCCAAATGTAATTCCAACAAGGATTTGGCAGTACATATCAGTGGACCTCATCACCCAATTACCACAAAGCCTAGGATATGATGCAATTATGGTAGTAGTGGATAGACTTTCCAAATGAATTAGATTGGCATCGACAAATGGGGAGGTTACATCAGAAGGGATTGCAAGGATCTTCAGAGACATGGTGTGGAGAGACTTTGGACTCCCAGAGGTGGTAATCAGTGACAGGGGCTCTCAACTCATCTCAAAGTTCACAAAAGACCTATACCAACTGCTAGGGATAAAGATGAACCCTTCAACTGCCTATCATCCCCAGACAGATGGATAAACAGAACAAATCAACCAAGAGGTGGAGTAGTATCTGTGGCTGTTTGTCAACCATCGGCAGGATGACTGGGTAGAATGGTTGCCATTGGCAGAGTTCAGCTATAATGACAAGATCCAAGTGTCGACAGGGTACTCTCCATTCTACTTACACCATGGTGCCCATACAAAAACCCTAGAATGCAGGTGACATGCAAGAGGATGCATGATGCAACAATGCACAGAGGCACAGATGATGCATCTGGAATGGTGTGCAATTGAGAGGTGTGGGCAGCATGCAGAAGGCTGTTGCACATGTGGTGGTGTTGGGCATAACAAGTTAGTGCAATGAGCATGTGACAGTGGGTGTGACAGGTGCACAAGTGAGATGTGAATGGCATGTGGAAGGCCATTACATGTATGGTGGTGGTGGACGTATCAAGTGGGCATAATGAGTGAACGAACAGCCAGCATAACTGTATGCAAATGAGTAGCCAGCACAAAGTACACAGGTGCAGCCAGTGGCCAGCACAACAGTGCACGAACAAGCGGCTAGTATAATGATGTGCAAACAACTGAAGTGCAACGGTGCATGTGCAAATGAACCACCAGCGCAATGGTACATGCATGAACAAGCAGCCATGTCAAGTACATGTACCAAGACTCAGTAATTCAGCAGTGCCAACCGAGCAGTCATCCTATATCCATGCACAAGTGTCCATGCTGCATGCATATCACTTGGCATGCCAGTCTCGGCTCGGCATATCCACCATCCACATCCCTTATCTATTACCCCTCACATACTCTATGCAACTCACCATCCATTAATCCCACCACGCCTACTCCTCATCCTTAGATCTGCCTCACCTTGGGACTTCCTGTCCTTGTTTTATCTTCGGTCACAACCATTGTTTTATAGTCAGGCACTCCCTATTATCCTATCCTTGGTCACATTTCTATTATCCTATCCTTTATTGTTCTATTTCCGTTTGCATCCCTTCATTCTAATTTTTATAGACAATAACCACATGCTCTGAATACCTTGTTGTCTCACATTCCTTATTCCACATGTCGCTTCTTGAACCTATATAAGTAGGGCATGCATGTACATATTTCTTCATTCTGGGTATCGACTAGGCTTAGGCCCTTCTACCTTTTCCTCCTCTGTTAAGTCCTCGACTTGGGCTGGCATCATCAGCATCCTCCCGAGTACCCATCTGCTGCAAATTAGTGGCACACATGGCAGGTAGGGCATAATGCATGAGTACGTTGAAGCCAATGCCACTACTCCTGGCCTGTAGGACCTGGCCATTCTCATCTGGTACCTTTGCATTCCCGAAGCTTGACAGGCCAGCGCAAAGTGCACAGATGCAGTTGGTGGCTGGTGCAATGGTGCAAGGGCAGGTGCAGGTATGAGGGTGGTGCAAATGGTGGGTGCAGGTGCATGTAGGGGTGCAGGGGCAGGTGCACTACCGAGTGGCAGCATAATGGTGCATGCACTGTGAAGGTGCAAGGGCAAGTGCGAGTGGTGGGTGCAGGTGCAGGTGTGAGGGCAGTGCAGGCTAGCGCAATGATGCATGAGCTAGGCCAAGAGGTGGACAGGTGTGAACATGTGCAGGCATGAAGTGGGCAGGTGCAAACACGTGCAGGCATGAAGAAAGCAATGAAATTGCCACGCACACTGGCATGACAAGAAAAAGAACCTGTAAAAAAAAGAAAACAGAGTCACAGGTGGGCAGGTGCAAACACGTGCAGGCATGAAGAAAGCAATGAAATTGCCATGCACACTGGTGTGATGAGAAAAATAACCTGTAAAAAAAAGAAAACAGAGTTGCCATGCATGCCAGTGTGACAAAAAGGACCTGCAATCATTACACATGCTGGTGCAATGAGAAAACGGCCCATGGCTAGCAGAGAGCTCCAGAAGAGGCTGGTCCAGGAAAGTTGACATGCATTCCAGCACAACAGGAAAACTAACTACACCAGTCAGTGACCCCTGCCTTACCTTCTTCTCACCACCTCTTTCAGATGAGACCGTGGGTGGGAGGGATAATGAATGAGTAACACAGGTGCTTATCTGACCTGGTACTTTGGATCACCCAATAGACAGGCAACAGTCAGTGAGGACATTGACCTTAAAAGGGGGGGTAATGTTATGATTTCTCCACTCCTTTCTCTATTACTTGTTATTGGACTCTGCTACTCTGCCAGACTATATGTACAGTTCTTAGGTAATTAGTTAAAGCTCAGTCTTGAGCTGGTCAATATACCAACAAGTATCATTGCTCATTTCCCTCTTCCGCTCTCCAGTATTGAAGCTCTTGTTGTTGCTGACAGATACCTAGTTAGGTGGGCCAGTTATGAAGGAATAGAGGAGGAAACCTCCTGGCTCCCTACAACAGAGTTAGCCCATGCAATGGAGGTAGTTTCTGACTTCCACCACCCGTACCTGCTCAAGCCAGGCCCATGAAAACCCAGCCAGCTGGGCACCGTAAATTATTGAACAATAAAATCATTTATTTACTCAAGCTAGATGCATACTAGGGGACAGTTCCTCAGACACTTTGTTGTTATTATGACCCATGACCCCCGCTGGCAGCACACCCAGCTTGGGCTCAACCCAACCCTTGACTACCAATAACATAAGGGAAAGACATATGACTTGCCTCATCTCCTCCAAACAATTTTCCATTGTCAATGCCAAGACATCCAGGTGACCCCCAGCCACCTCAAGAGTGTTCTGAAAATGGACCAAATCCTCCTGAACCTAGTCCAGAAGAGTGATAAACATGGAATTCTGATTGAGGATGTCCAAACCCCCCCAGTTCCACCAACAGACTGCCAGGAACCCCCACAGACACAGCCATAAGCCCCAGATGCCAAGATTGCTGGGCCAACATCTGAGGCTCAAGGTCATTGAGGAAGGGCTCAGAGTGACCACAAGAGATACTCCCAGGTGGTTGTGGGATGGGAACTTGACCTGGACCTACAAAAAAGAGGGGTTAATAAGAAGGAGGGTCACCCAAAAAGCCTACTCACCCAAGGGAATACCATATCCGACAGTGCAAGTCTGCAGGACCGCCAGCTTGTCCTCGACAGCCCTCAGGCATCGCATGGCCCTTTCCAGGTCCATCCAAGATGCCACTGACAACTCTCCCACCTGTCAAGTACACGTACCGAGGACCTGATAACTCAGCAATACTGACTAAAATACTCCATTAGCAACCAAGTACGAACCATTCAATGAGTTGGTCTCAGCCAGACGCACATATCGGTCACACCCCTCATTCCTATGCCCATTCCTCACTCCTCGGTCCGCCTCATCTCGGCACTTCCTGCCCTTGTGTTATCTTCGGTTATGACCTTGTTTTACAATCGGGCATTTCCTATTGTGCTAGGGCACGTCCTATTATTCTGTCCTTTATTGTTCTATTTCCACCCTACATCTCTTATTCTAATTTTACTCATTGTGGACAATAACCACATGCTTTGCATACCTTGTTGTCCCACATTCCTTATTCCACATGTCACTTCTTAACCTATATAAGTAGGGCATGCATGTACATACTTCTTCATTCTGGGTATCGACTAGGCTTAGGCCCTTCTACCTTCTTCTCTTCTGTTAAGTCCTCGACTCGGGCCGGCATCTTCAGCATCCCCCTGAGTATCTGTCTGTTGCAAATACAGTGGCACGCACGGCAAGTAGGGCGCAACGCACGAGTATGTTGAAGCCAACGCCACTACTCTTGGCCTGCAGGACTTGGCCATAGTCCGCCCGACCTTTCGACAACACCCCTCGGCAGTATCGAAGTCCGTCAGTATCCGACTCCTGACACCACCTCATTAAGGGAGAAACAGGAAAAGGCTCTAGAACTTTCCATTGGTTGCAGATTCATGTCCTCCATTGGGGGAAAGGCCTTCCAGTCCTGAGAACCTCCTTCTTCTAGATGACAAACATCAGCACTTAATGAACCGCTAAACATATCCAGAAAATGCCCATACAGCTCTCAAGATCATGTCTCCCTTGAACACCACTCCAACAAGCATAGGACCTCGATCTAGGTGTATCTCCTGGGTGACTATGGGGATGGGTTATCTAGGTAGATAGTTGTTTGTAATAACTATCTAATAGGTATGTTTGGAATATATTATATTCCACCGTAGGTAGCCCTCCGCATGATACAAAGCTTTTAGATTTGGCTAAGCGCTGACCCAGGGAGGTGGCTACGGGGGTGTGGGAATGAGCGACAGTCGTTTGTGAACAACTCTGGTACTTGTCAACGTATAGTACCAGCGTGAGTGTGATGTGATACATATCGGGAATTATTCCCAGTGTGTCTGGACAACAATAGTATTGCCCTGATGGATCTAGCCCAATATGGCTTGGGGTCACGTGACTGTATCTATGAGTATGCAGGGGGCCGAGTGACCGCCTGACAATGATGGTCTCTATAGAAAGTGCGAGTAAAATCGCAGTTAAATCGTAGTAAACTCAATATAATGTTCCCATTGGGTCCGGGGACGTGAGTGACGACGATAAAGCTGATAGCCCAGTATGATGACATGAGTGATCCAGAGTTCGTCGATTACGACGATAAACAGTGTTCTTTGAGTGTGAGACTAGTTTGTTATTCTCTATCTATCTATCTCTTATAGAGATTCTGAGTCCTGAATATAATGACCACCGTAACTACCCTGAGACGGTGTCTATATGTGGTCGACCCGATGTGGGTCGCTGCTCCTCTAATCTATTTCTGTCCGCCCTGTCCACATGGTTGTATTCAATGTGAAAATACTCCTTGCTGCTTCTTGCAGTGCCCTCCACTCTATCTTTGGTATCGAGCCCCATTTCTCTGCTGGTGAGTGCATGTCACCTGCATATATGCACCCCGAATATGTCTTCTCCTGTTTCCTATCCCGTGAGTGACATGTCCCTGTGTCCCCATGTACTCTATGACCTATTTCCGCCCCGTATACTCTATTCCAGGTGCGTGTGTCTCACTCTCGTCCCATGTGCATCTCTTTTCTATGGGTGCCTAGTGTGTAGGCCGCCGTGTCTCGATCCGTTGTGTCTACATGTGAGGGCGGTGTTCTGTATGTACTTTTGTATGAATATAATGGTACTTTTTAGTTTGTTCCGGGGCTCTGAATGGTAATCTCTAAGTCCATCTTTCTACATGTGCACCTTCCTGTGCTTCCAACTCTATATCTCCTCCTAATTCTTCCCCAATCCCCTGTCTCCTCTTTCTCTCGTCTCAACATACCCCCTCAAACGTGTACGACTCCTAATATGTCTAGGAGGTGTAGATGTTTGTGCATTGACAGAGCTTTGGTTAAGATGTCCATGGGGTTCTTCAGCGTCGGGATGTAGTAGATCTTCAGGTTCCCGGCATTAACTTGGTCGCGGGTATAGTGGTAGTGTACATCGATATGTTTGGTATGGGACATGTTGACATCGTCCCTGGCAAATGATATAAATGATTGATTATCAGTGAAAAGGGGGACAGGCCTGAATTTCCATCTGAAATCTTTCCCCAGCTTTATCAACCATGTGCCTTCTGTTGATGCGACGGATCCTGCGACAAGCTCCGACTCCATGCTGGAGCGGGTTACAAGGCCCTGTTTCTTCGATGCCCATGATATGGGTGACCCGTTGAACGTGTATACCCAGCCGGACGTTGATTTTCGGTCATTGACGTCTCCGGTGAAGTTGGCATCTGTGTAGCCAATGAGGTTGTGGCTGTATCCCTCCATCCCATCTCTTTCCATGCAGTATAGTATGCCATGATCTTTTGTACTGAGTAGATAGCGTAGTATTCTGACTGTGGCCTCCCAGTGAATGGGTGATGGGTTCGAGGTGAATTGCGCACACTTGTTAGTGGCAAATGAAATGTCTGGCCGGGTGGAGATGGCACAGTAGTTGAGGCTGCCGACGAGGGATGCGTAGCTAAGGTCCATAGACGGCTTGTCCGTTTTTGTCTGGGACCGGAGGGGGAGAAGGTGATCCATGGGAGAACTGACTGTTCTCCCGGTTGTGATATCAAAGCATTTAGCTATGGTGTCAATGAATGACAGCTGTGAAATGTGAATCGTCCCCAAGTGCCTGTCTTGTGTGATTTTAATGCCCAACAACCTCACAGGCTCACCAAGATCCTGTATCTCAAAACTCCCTCGTATGTCGTTCACCATCCGCATCATCGACGCCTTTGAGTTTGAGGCAAGTAAGCCATCGTCGACGTACCACCCTGAGACGTCCATCAATCCCTCTCTGCCAAATCTGGTGAAGACGGTGGGGTCTGCTTGCCCCGGCTGAAATCCTACCCCCTCAAGCTCTTCTCTGAGCATTCTGTGCCACACTCTCCCCCACTGTTTCAGTCCATATATGCCTTTGTTCAATTTACACACCATGTGTTCCTTTCCCCCTTCTATGAAGCCCTCAGGCTGACGCATATACACGTCTTCTTCCAGGACGCCATTGAGATATGCCCCCTTTACATCGACATGGCATAGTTCGAGATTGTGCTTTGCCACAAGTGCCAGTATGATCTGGATGGACATGAATCTGATCGTTGGTGAGTATGTCTTGTTGAAATCGATCCCCTGGATCTGTGAGAACCCCTGCGTAACGAGACGAGACTTCAACTTATCGATGTGTCCAAGATTGTCCCTCTTCACTCTGAATGTCCACCGGCTCCCCACTACGTTGACTTCCAGTGGCTTTTCGATGAGGGTCCACGTGTTGTACCCCCTCAACATTTCGAACTCCTCGTCGCATGCTAACTTCCACTGTGCTGTATTGGACAGGGTCATTGCCTGTTTGTAGTTGGCTGGTTCGTCCTCAGCTAGTATGACAAAGGCTGACTCGGCTGTCGTTGAGGTCAGTGTTCTGTACGCTAGTTCATCAGCGTCTGCCATCAATATTACGTTCCTCCTCCCCCTTCCATATGCATTATTTGTGGGGTTGAGCCATGGCCCCTTCGAGAATTCTTTTGGCGCCCTTTCCGGCTCCTTGATGTCCAGGTCTGGCTCTGCCGCGATCACGTCTTCTACCTCCACCTCCTCATGCCGTTCTTGTTTTTCAGCCTCCCCTGTTCCCTTGCTGTTGTCCTCTATCGGGATCGCCGGCTCTGGTATTTCTGGCCAGTCCCAATCAGGTGCTGGGGTTGACGCTGGGGTGAAGGTGACGCGGGTCTTCTTGGTCCAGGGCTGTGACTCGTCATCATCGTCGGTGGCATGTATAGTGATACGTTCTATATGTCTAAGTTCGTCAAATATAACGTCCTGTACCTTTATCACTTTGCGAGTGTGTGTGATATAGACTTTATATGCCTTTGAGTCGTCGTAGTAGCCGACAAAGATGCCCTCGATTGATTTGAAGTCCCCCTTGCGTCCTTTGTCCTTGGCTATGTGTGCCCAGCACTTGCACCCGAAGGTTCTGAACCAGTCGATTCTGGGGCACGTTCCCCAGAAGGCCTGATGTGGCGATTTCCCAATGTGCGTATGCAGCACGCCCGTCCTGACAAAGTTGACGGTGTGTATGGTCGTGACCCAGAATTTCTTTGAGAGTCCTGACTGGTGCTGCAGGGTAAGTGCGTGTTATATCCGCGATATAACTCCGACATCCCGGACATCTGATATAGGGCGCTATGAAAGAACCCTACTCCAAACCAAGTCCGAACCTACATTGCCACCTCCGAGCCCGACCAGCATCATTACCCTCAGACCTGGGACATCTTCCTTTTTCATCAAACAATAAGTCTTATTGTAACACCAATGTATATTTCTCTTGTACTCCGTTTTCGTTCATCTTATTGTTCTCTTGATCATTCCTAATTAGTTACAATAAGGACCATATGTATAAATACCTCCAGACTTCTGTACTATACCTTAGTTCGAATATCGACTTGTATTCCCACTCACTCTTGAACTCCGAAAACTATCTTCTCTGAACCTCCGAAATAAAGGACTGACGATCAAGGAGGGCACAACATTAAAGTTGAAGCCAAGTCTTTATGACTCCAAACACACGACTCAGACCAACTTACGTCAGCTCGGACCTGACGCGAACTCGGACACTAACAATAAGGATTAACTACATATATATAAACCCCCAGTCGACTGGACTATTTGCCAGTATGAATATCAACTTAATCTGTATCATAGTTTCTGATTCATTTCCAGTAAACTTTCTGACTTTCTGACAGATGATCGAGGAGGGTGCAATACATAAGTTGAAGCCAAGTCCCTCCGACTTCGAACTCTCAAATGACTAATCATAACAACCTAATACCGTGACCAACCCTAAGTCTCTGGCACTTCCTGTCTTTCCATCTCTGTCTGTAAATCCGTGATCCCTAACCCTTTCACCACCGGAGTCTTGACCCCCCTCTCGGAAACCCCTTTGGAAGCCTCTGGAAACCCCTCTGGAAGTATCTAGCTAAGCGCCTGACACGTGGACTTAACAAATCACCCCCTTGTATTTTCCTCTTCCACTGTCTTTTGACTGGACAGTACAAAGTACAAGGTAGTCTACAGATGTATATAGGGAATAGCATGGGTTATGCCAACCCAAACGGGTCACTAGGTCAGGTGTCATTGGGTTTGGGTCTAGGTCAAGCTGAAAGTACCCATAACTGGGGCCCAACCCGCAGTGTCAACTGTGTACGCATGTATGCACATGTATACAACATGTACCCAGGAGGGAGAGAGAGAGAGAGATCAATTATAGTGCTCTAAGTACTAGGCACTTATGGTGCACTACTACTATCAGATACATTGCCTATAGCAAAGTGTCTAAGTATCAGAAGGGGGGAGCATATCAGAAGGACTGGGGTGTATGATTATTAGCCAAGGAGGCATAACAGGGCAAATCCCTCACAGATAGGGGGGACCAGCAGAAAACAAGAGCCGATCAAGGTTGGAGTAGAAGGTGTTTATGGTTTGGTCATTGGCTGGGGGGTGCTACGTTGGTGTATTTGTCGAAGGGGCATGTGTATTGTATATAGTGCAGGGTAGCGGGGATGATCTTGGGGTTGCCCAACAGCCGATGATTGGAGTGGCTGGCCTTTTATCGTGTCTGGTAGGGTGTGCAGAGTACCAGGATTGTAGGTGTAGGAGGGCTGTGTCTGTGTCAGGAGGGTTGTAAATGTTCTAGATGTCTATATTGGTGTCTGCTTGAGTAATTGAGAGCGCTGAGATGACATGCGAGAGAATGTGAATCTGAGTAAAAGAGTTAGAAGTCAGCTTCACTGAAATTAGTATAAGAGAACGAGGAGGTTGTGGTCATCGGGGTCCTGGATGGGGAATAGGGTGTACCAGTGCTGGGATGCTAGTGTAAGTCAGGACCTGGGGTAAATGGAGGGCTCTTGGATCAATTTCAGGTCCAAGTCTTGTGGGTCAGTAGTGTTGATCGATGAAAGGGTGACGACCTTGGAGTGCTTGCAGTTTTGTTGCTTTATCCGTAGTCTGTTGTGGGGTGTGCTTTCAGGCATCGGGGATGATAGGGGAGATGGGGGAGGTAGCAGGGATGTAATTAATTTGCGGGTAGGAGGGGGAAGGGGTGGGCATACGAGGGCGGCTCTCAAGGGTTTTGCCCGGGGTGTAGTCCGCATCTGCGAAAGTGAAAGGAGTATAAGATTCATATTTACCGGTAGCATATTCATTCTTTTGTGCTTGCGATTCAAACGTGGCTTTTGCAGCCAGGCAGGCTCGGGTCCAGCTGGCATGCTCACCCTGACAGCTGGTGCACTTTGACTTGTCTATGTGGCATCTCTGCCCTGTGGGACATGGGCGGTTGCAAACGCATGTATGGTCGGCTGTACTATGTGGCCCGGGCCAGCGGCCGCATCGTGCCTCCCCGGTACACCCTGTCACTCGGTGGCCCCAGTTTTGGCACCGGAAGCATTTTGGGGGCGTCGGTCTTGGGATGTAGAGGCTAACCATGAAAATGATTCCTTCTATGACAATGCCGTTTGTAATTGCGGCTTTGGCAGCGGCCTTGGTCTTATAGCTTATCATCAATGGGCCTCGCTTGCTCTTTTCTCGCGCTTCCGGGCTGTTGAGCCAGGCTAGGTGGGCAATCTGTTTACCCTCGGGCATGTTGTCTGCATTGCGCGATTCAATATCTTCGATGGGATCTGTGAGGCCGTCCCGTTCGGATCAGATGTTGGTTGAGGCATTGTGTACGACTACCGCGTAGGAACGCTGGGGGTAGTGGCAAGAGGGTCAATGTGGTTAACCCAGTGTATTGCATGGGCCCTAGCTAGGCTTGCGTCCTGTGCGGTCTTGAATGTAAGCGTGATGTTGCCTGTGGCGGACTTCGTTGTGCCCCTCAAAGGGTGGGGTGTCAGGAGGTTGACGTTCGAGAGCACGTTAAAGTAGTTTGTTATCAAGTCGTTACGATACCTTGTAACGACTACCGGTGCCCAGGGGTGGATTAGGGCATCCTTCCTAGTGTTTTTGATGGATACGAAAGTCTGTTTGTGCTGCAGTTCGGTGATCATTTTGTGTTTTTGTGCGGCAGCCGGGTTGACGTTCCCTACAAGGCCTCATTTGGCTGCAGAGGCATATGACGCTTCTATTCCTGTGGCAGGGGCTGCTGCAGAAGGGCTAGATGAAATTGCCTCCTTAAGTTCCTTCACTGCATTTTGAAGGTCGGTGTTTGAGGCCGGTCTGTGGTCTCCGTAGAGGGGGGCCGCCTCGCGGAGTAGTTTGGTAATAGCCACAAGTTGCTGGGCCCCATCCATACCTATGTTCCAGGAGGAAGGGCGACGCATGAAGTCACGGAACGACTCGAGCGGGGTGACTAAAGCAGAGGTGTCTGTCTTGTTGATCTCTGTGACGCCTTTGTGGCTGAGTATTGCCACTGGGTTTCCTGGGTCCAGAACCACGCACCCGGGGACTCACTCCTGTCGTAAGTGTGCCCGTATGACCCCCAAGCTCACACGCTCACACAAAGGACACGAACGGGTGCCCTCGAGCGCGGTGGCTAAAGCAGAGATGTCTGTCTTGTTGATCTGTGTGATGCCTTTGTGGCTGAGTATTGCCACTTGAGTATTGCCACTGTTGAAAGGCAAGCTTCAATGCGCAGGTTCAACCTAAGACGAGTTCAGAGGCGAGTCTGAAGAGTCGTCGTACATCGAGTAAGGTACTTATACTAAATAACGCTATTGTCTGTATGTATGTGGAAAACAATAATAACTAAAACGGTGTGGAACAAAACAATGTGGGACAAAGGAATGTGGTACAAAGGAGTTATTATGCTAATGTGGCTCAAGCGTCAATGCTTTTACAATAGCCACTGGGTTTCCTGGGTCTGGAAACTCGCACAGGGGGACTCACTCCTGTCGTACATGTGTGCGTGTGAGCCGCACGCTAACACACCCACATGTAAGACAGGAACGGGTGGGCGTGCGGGGCACACCCGACACCCGTCCACCCATGAGAAAAAACCTATGGGTTGACGGGTTCGGGTTCCCCATGGGCTGGGTGCGGGTCACCCACATTTGACCCGTGGGTGACCCGTGCCATTCCCTAGTAGGACTTGAACTTGATTGTGTCGTGGCATCAGAGGTCAGGATGGGTGATGAAATGCGTCATTTACGGAGATCTGTCTTGACAACTATTGTGAGCTAGACAGACTGCTCAGTCGTGTAAGTGGGGAGGCGACTGAGGGAATGTTGGAAGACGGTCTGGTTTTATACTAATTTAATGTGGAACTAGAGTGGAATAGGGACAATAAGGAAATTGATGTGGAGGGATAAATCGCGTCATAGGTGGAGTATGTGTGGACATAGCTGGGGAATATGTGGATGTGTATATAGTTGTAGCCCACATACTGACATAAACAACAACATCTCTCATGAGTGTCGCACACCGAAGGGCAGGGTGGGCGGTCATTATAATGAATCAATCACGCCATCTGTCTTGACAGCAGTCTCTTATGAGGCGAGCTGCACGCCGAAGGCACAGTGGCATCAAAAGTCAGGATGGGCGGTAATTACAATGAATCATTTACCGTCATCTTGACAGCAGCTTCTTATGAGGCGAGCCGCACGCCGAAGGCACACTTACTGGAAGCGAGTGTAAGGTCACCTGAACAGTTTCGCTACTATGTCTTATGAAGATGTAAGAAGTCTCTGTCAGAGAGGGGAAGTAAGTACGGCAATTGCCCAAGTCACCTGGATACTCACCCGTCGCCAGTAAGTGAATTTAAAATTCAACGGTAGTGTCCGTATAACTCCCTAAAGGATAGGATTCCATGCTAATTAATGTATGTCATTTTACGGCCGCTGCCACTGTACAAATTCAGTCCTTTGGGCAATTCTTTTCAACAGGTTCTGAAGCACCTGACAATCTCACATCTGTATCCTGCTTCTGGAATATATTATTGGATTTCACCTGACTCCGTGGGCACTCTTCTTCCTAGTCCCCGTGCCCCCATTTACCTGGATGAACCCTACTAGAAGTAACGAATAACCCTCAAAAAATCATTCACATTTTTCTTACGCTAAAGGGTCGAACGTTGTTCACATGTCGCAATACCAAATTATTTGCTCTCTTTGCATAAAAGCCTCTGGCTTCACGACCTCGCCTCATATCCAACCCATCTTACTGAACCTCATTTTTATATCACTCACCGACCACTAACAAGATGTCCAGGCCTCAGCCCGGTACCTATGTCATATACAACAGGGTGCTCAGCCCCTCTGGCGACAAGCTGGCTATCACCTTCAACGGCCAAAGTGCCACTGCGACTGTAACGCCACTCTCCTACAACGGGCCACAAAAAGTACGTACTTTGCAACAATAATATTACTATTTCTTCCTGCTGCAGACCAAGGTTGTTGACCAAAACCATTGCCCTCTGTTCTCAGTGGATCATTGCTGACTTTGGAGATGGAACTACTCAATCTGTTACTCCCACCACCAGTTCGAGCCTGCAGGCTGCATGGGGATCTGATGTCGTCACCATTCTTCCCGCGGGAAATTATGTCTGGACCATCAGGAGCAGTGACAATGGATACACGTAAGCTTCGAGATCGCACGAGGAGTAGATTTCAGTTCTTCCCTCATAATTTGATATCACAGGATCAAAGACGGCGGTGTGACTGTTAATTGGGGCGTTGCTATCGCCTGCGGTGGTGCCAATGTACGTCAGTTTTGTCGTATTGTAAACGATTGCTCATACGTCCCTGGTCATAACCTACAGGTCACCATTGGCGGTGACACGGGAAACGAGAAGCAGAGGTGGATTTTTGAACGCGTCTAAGCCGTGAACCTAGCCATTGAAAGATGTCTGAAAGTTTGTGTACAAATGAACGACAGGTGTACGCCTCATGAATGAGAATATGTTTCTATGCCATTCTTGTTTCTCCATGTTACTTCAGAGGATGGTTTTATTATTCTCCTTGTCACCCTCTTGAAAGCACTCAGTGTGATTTCTGCAAACGGCAGCAACGAAACTATTCACTTAGTGTAGATGCAAGATATACTCCTCAACGTGACTTAGCATTCAACATTGACACTTATACCGGTAAATATTTGGCAAATATTTGGTAACCTCCTTCGACATATCAGTCTGCATAACTAGTACAATTTGAACTGGGATCCATAACTATCCCGATCTATTGATGAATTTCTTGCTTCTCTTTCTCTCGTATTCTCAGCTTCATTGAGCTGGGAGTTGCTCCTCAACTGTGAGTGCATTCGCTGACAGTGTTCCAACACATAGGAACAGATCAAGATCGTCATGCTGGTTTCCTTGTATTTAGCACTGGTGCACTACCTGTGTCTGTACATGCCAACATCATCATGCATGTGCCCACCGCTGCCTCACCTGGCTTTGAGCAATGGATGTCTCTGACTGTCATGCCTGCCAAGAACCTGTTTGGCAACTCTGAGGAGAGAAGCAATCATAAGACTTTTGATAGTCTTCCTGTCCCTCCTGACGTTGACCGGTCTTGTAAAATACACTTGATCGTTCTCTGCCCAAAAACGACTTTCGGCGGCACCCAGCGCTGTAGGTGTAAACTCAAACGTGAGACTGTTCTCCTTGGTGAGTTCTCCGATAGTTTCCCATAGCCTCCATCGTGAAAGACAAAACTCCCGGAGAACTCAACAAGCAGAACAGTCTCACTTTTGTGTTTACGCCTACTAGTGCTGGATGCCGTCAAGAGTCATTCCGTACGAACGGTGAACGGAAGCAAACTAGGCGCCCCTTACCCGGTGTAAGGCTTAATTGGCTTTGAGCCTTAAACGAATATAATATTGAATTTCGTCTGCCAACATCCTTTTCACATTTGGAAATCCTGGCTTCACGCTCAAGAAGCTCTTCAACGCGGACACCGGCATCCACCAACTGGGAGGGCCTATGGATTCAACCTGTTTGACCACTTCCTTGATAACAGTCTGGTTGGGAGTCTCTACAAGGATTTGTGGAGACGTGGGAGGAGATCGCGCTGGGATGGGTGGGAAAGACAATGCTGTAACACCACCGGAAGCACCTGCCAATACTTCTGCCTCACGGAAGCAACCTCAGTTTCATGTACAGCGACGGCGTGCTCACATGCTACCAGAGCCTGTGAGCGTTTGGGACTCAGGTAACCCCAAACACCGGATGTTGAGCCCTCAGAGTTCGCTACGGCTTGTGAGGACGGTAAAGAGAGCATAACGGCCAGGACAGAAAAGATGGTAGAAAGAACCAAAAGTAATGTCGTCTCAGCCAAGGCTTGCATTAAACAGCGGTCTCAGCATCAATTTCTGCTGGCAATAGTCGTAGCATCGAAAAGAACGCGAGCGCGGTCGACTTCCATTTCGGAATGCGACTGCTAACAAGCTGGCTGTGCATCTCATCGTCACCGACGTCGTTCTCACCCAGTTTCGCGGCTCTCGCTTCCGATGCCAGGTATTCAACAGGTCAAAAAAAAATTAATTTAATTCTTTGGACTTGCATGCGTCATCGTTCTCTGCGAGTTCTGCAGCTCTCGCTCCCAGGGCCAGGTATTCAACGTGTCAAAAACTGTTTATTTGATTCTTTGGACTTGCATGTAAACCTCTATGATAGAATCCGTCCTATTTAAGCATTAAAGTTTTGAGTGCCCCGCTTAAAATGGATGCTTATTCTTACACCAGACGCTTATTTTTTAAGCCGGATGCTTACTATTTCAGTATTACTCAGCAGTATTGGACGCTAAATATTTCATCCAGAAGCTTATTTCGTACGCCGGAATGGCGCTTATTATTTCACCCGGACGCTTAATATTTCAGCCGACAGCTTAATATTTCAGCCGGACGCTTAATATTTCAGCCGGACGCTTAATATTTTAGCCAGCGCTTAATATTTTATCCTTGCAACTTAAGCACACCTGGTCAGAAAAAGTCGAAAGGTAAATGTTTTGTTACTGCTAGGTTGCTACTAGGTATACAGGTCAGTGTTGAGTCTGTAATGCCGGAAGAGAGGGGGGATCGTTGAAATTTCAGTGCCGAGGAAACACCTGTTGGCTTTTGATCAAGCGGCAAATAGATGATGATTACAAACCTGGTGTGACTGATGTGACACGGCAATCAATGGCGGTTGAGCCGCACGTGTTTATATAATCGAGTTATTGCATGCCGTCGGTACCACCTGTATTTCGGAAGTAGCTCGCTAATCCATACAATGACTTGGTCCTTGTGAGATTTCAAAGCTCATCAATACTGACCTTGAAAAGAGAAACCACCAAAGGTTTTGTCCCGAATTTCGGGCTCCGTAGGCCGGTTAATCGGACCACAGCAGTTTCAATTCCAGAGCCGAGTTACCGGTGTCTCCATCGAATTCCTGGGTAGGGGACACCCAGGAATCCGGTCACTTGTACTGAATATTGGCTAACTGGTGGCTCATCATTGGCACTCGTCGTCCGCATGATGTTTGCGCAATTCGTCCCCTTGCTCGTGTGCTGAGTGTCGCAAGATACGAGCATCGAAAAATTCCGCTTTGGCTACTCAACATTCAGTACTTAAATAAGTAGGATGCAGAGTGACGACCTGATATGAGGTATCATTAATCCGCTCTTACAACATGAAGTAAGTTTTTCCTTCCTTTCTTTCCACGGAAATTGGCCCGTTCAGTTTTTGCTCAGAACAGAAACACATTTTTTTTTTGTCGGAACGAATACAATGTGATTGGACTTTGCAGTCGTCCATCATGTCAACTAGCAAACTTGTGTACAACAGTGCAAGAGCAGGAAAGCATGCTATACCTGTATATGAAGACCATTGAACATGCATATACACCATCCAAGATGCGCATTAAAATGTCCAACAATTATACCAAGGCATTGGAGCAGGTAGGCCAAATGAATTTCATCTTGGTATAGTTGGATTGCTTTGACGAGCATCATAGATTGACCAAAATTTAATCTATTGGCCATCCTTCCTTATACACAAGTGCAGGCAGCGCGTCATGAAAATCGCGCAGTATCTCGTTCAAATGTGCAAGCTTACACTTTGAACACAGTACATGCCCCCTGACCTCTTAAATTCACCATTAAGAAGACAAATGGACGCTGGGAAAACGCTCATCCCTATATCTCCAAAAATGTGAATGCCGCGAATGGACATAAGAGATAAAGGCCCTTTGTACAGCTCATATTGATCTAATGGACTGGCTCGATTGGATCTTAAATTTTCATCCGAGCTTTTAGGAGGAAGTGTCAGCACTGATTCCCCTGGGTCTTCTAAATCCACTGCCCGCTCTTCTGTTGAGGTATTCCGGTGGAAAGTAAGTATTGCTATGAGAACTCGAACCGTGTAAACCTCCAGGCTGGGTTGCTTGAATGTCTGGAATCAAAAGCATATGGTGACCAGCCATTCAATGTGAACGAGGAGGTTTGGAAGGCGGTTCTTGATGGCGAAAAGAACAAAGGTATATTACCAATCGTCATGCTTACGATCAATTGACCTGGTGGATTCCAGGAAACGAGAAAGATCTAGAAGATCTGCAAGACGAAGAAAGCAAGGAAGAATTTGACTCGGACGAAGAGCTCAGTAGGTATACACCGGAAATAAGTACTTAAAACACTGATATTAGTGTCTGTAAATCACCCCAGTTTAACCTAGTGTATTGCGGGAACCCTCGATATTTCAACCCTCCCTCTCCTTCGGAGAGTAGATGATATCACGCTGTGTTTCGTAGGACTATGGCACAATAAGACAATAACGATCAAATGATTTTTACAACACTCACTTAATATTACAGAATCACCCCTATCAATGAATTGTTAATTTTCGCTACGCGGACAGTTAAACAGGATACATACCTCAGGAACATTTTGCTGATGAACCTATCCTTGTTCACCGGTTTCCTGTTTTTCCCTTTCGGGACCTCAGTCCACATCTGTATAAAGGTTCATAGCAGGTTATTTTTCAGAATGTGAGACACACTTCTTTTACGTTCTCTAACACCTGAGAAAACATATTGAGGTTGGTCATACGAAATAGGCTAGTCAAACGCACCATATTACTATGTCTATCGAATGCCTTTACACGCGCAAGAAGTTTTTTGTTGTTCCTTAGTGAAATAAGCACCTGGGTATGGTTCCTCACAGACTGCTGTAAGACGGATAGTGGGCCCTGGCTGATTTCATGTTCCTCAAGTTGACGAAGTTGTGCTTCGTCGAGCTCCGATTTCGGGACATGCACGTACTGACTGTATAAAGCGGGATATTTAGCAATAATGTGTAGGATTCACTTGTGAGGAAATGGTACTGGCCTCATGGTGCTGTGGCGCGCTGCAGTAATCTGTTCGTCGGACTTTGAAATTTATTTTCTGCTTAACCTCTGAAGCTACAGTCCTCTTGGCCGACTTCTTGGGCTTCTTGAGTAAATGGGACAAGTAAAACAAAAGGGCAAGGCTGGCGCTGCCAAGGCATATGTGACACGTTCCGCCGCAGTCAAAAAATTGCAATGTTCCCTTGCAGACTTTCGTAGACTGTGCATCCTCAAAGGTCCGTTCTGTTTTTTTCCTTCTCCTCTCCAGTTCCTGGCTGACCTCTGAACAGGTATCTTCCCACGTGAGCCCCGTCATCGTAAAAAAGCAAATAAAGGTTCCAGCGCGCCCACATCCTTTTACTACGCTAAGGACATCGCCTATCTTGCTCATGAGCCTATACTCAGAAAGCTCAGGGAGCATAAGGCTTTTGCTAAAAGATTTTCCCGTGCTCTTGGTAGAAGGGAATGGAGCAGTGCAAAGAGCCTGGAACAGAATAAACCAGTGTACACATTGGACCATGTTATTAAGGAAAGGTACTATACGCCATCGTCTAACTTCATTCCATCTGCTAATAAATATTTCATATCATGTGTAGATATCCGACCTTTATAGACGCTTTGCGAGACATTGATGACGCCTTGTGTCTAATCACCTTGTTTGCCAATCTACCTTCGAACCCACGCATCTCCGGGTCGCTCATCCAGAACTGCACCCGCCTATCAAATGAGTGGCAATTATATGTTATGCGCTCGCAGTCACTCCGCAAGGTTTTCCTTTCCATTAAGGGCGTGTATTATCAGGCCGAAGTTATGGGTCAGACCATCACCTGGCTAGTGCCATACATGTTTACTCAGAATGTAAGTACTTCTTTCCCAGCTTCCTTTCCGTAATTCATAAAATTGGTCTGACAGATCCCGACGGACGTGGACGTGCGGGTCATGCTTACATTTTTAGAACTTTACCAAACATTACTTGGTTTCGTTTTCTTCAAACTGTACACCGATCTTGGATTCGTATACCCACCACCGTTGAACGCCGCGAAGGACGAGGGTGCAGCAGGAGTGGGAGCTTACGGCTTACAGGAGATGGCAATTGTTCAAAATAAACAGGAAACGAACGGTGTGGCGGCCAATGACATCGCTGACGCGACAGGGAAGAAAATATCAGGGAAGGACGTCCGTAAAATAATCAAAACTATAGAGGCCGCTCAAGGCGACGTCGTAGATACTGCTCCGGAAACTCAACCTGAACTGGTCGCTGAGGAAGACGAAGAATTTGTAGCTCAACCTTCAACAACATCTAACCTCTCCTCGTCGAACAATCTTCCTACATTGAAATCCCTAATGGATCTGCCATCCACCGTTAACACGCAATTGTTCGCTCCCTGTACCTTCTTCCTCTCACGAGAGACGCCACGGCCACTCCTTGAATTTGTTCTACGGGCGTTCGGTGGTCGCGTTGGGTGGACACCTTCCGCAGGTGAGGGAAGTCCAATAAAAGAAGATGACGAAGCAATCACGCACGTTATCGTGGATCGGCCAGCGCAGGCACCAGTTCCACTTCATGATTCAAATCAGGAAATATCGAAGGTGGTGGAAGAGACTGAGACTGCGAGCGAGCTGCGACGTAGACGGAAGTATGTGCAGCCGCAATGGGTGATGGACTGTATCAATAATGGTAGCCTATTACTGGAAGGTCCTTACGAAAAGGGCAAGACTCTTCCACCGCATCTGAGTCCATTTGGTGAGGCGGATGGAGCATATGATCCAAAAGAACCAATGGGGGTGGATTCTACAGGCAAAGATTTGGAGGACATCGACGAGGAAGAGAGTGTAGGCGAAGAGGACGTCAGCATGCGCATCGCAGATCCAGAAGACCCAAGTGCCATGCGGGCGGCTGAATTAGAGGCCGAGGCTGCTGGGGTGGATTTCGGTACTTTTGAGAAAGCGGTAAAGAAATACAAGAAGAAGACACCGCAAGTAGCTTCAGGGGATGTGTGAGTTTTTTCTGCTCTTTCCCTGCCACGACACTCATGAGCAATTCTATAGGGCGGATCCAGAGAGCAATATGAAGAAAATGATGCTAAGCCGCAAGAAACGAAAGCTGTACGAGAAGATGAAATATACGGAGGAGAAGAAGGTCAAGGAGGTGAGTGTGATGTTGAAGACGATAGTCACATTTTATTCACTATGTACCATTCGACAGAGGGAGGCTCTACTTCGACGTCGGGATATTCTTGCAAAGGGAAAGAAGAAAAAGTCGACGTCATAGTTGTGTTTATCGTGTGAATGTGCCTGATTATTACGTAAATGCTTTGAAGCCGCCGTAGCCCGGACCTGAAAGACGACACCCACGACAGCAAGTCAACATTGAGTGATCTTTACTGCTCACTCCCGCACTGGATGGCGGGCCTGTTCGAGCTACAGTTGCCTAACGAATCTCGCCGGCGCAAGTCTAATGACGTCTCCCGTGATCGTCAGAACCCAGCTGGAGCGCGCTCACGCTCACGCTCTCCAGCTCCAGAAGTAACCGCTAAGGAAATAGTGAGCCAACTTGTTGCAAAGCAACAGGCTGCGTCTACCGTGCCCGTCAGCTCTAGTTTCTTTCCCTGGAGGCGTAAGGGAACGGGCGGTAGCGACCCTGCAAGAAAGTCGCATGAAAGCTCTTCACGCACTAGTATTGATACCTCGCTCAGGAGCATATCCCAGTCGCCAGATGGAAAAAAACACAGTGATAAACTCTCTCCTCGACGCTCAGCCGCGGGAATCTCTATTGCCCCATCATCTCCTCGCGCTCCCTCGCTGGATGTCACATTATCATCATTAAAACCATCACGACCTAGTTTATCACCAATATCCTCATCAAAGCAAGACACGTCGAACGCGACCTCTGTCTTGGCTCAAGCCGGTCTGGGTTTAGGCCTCTCCCCCATATCTTTTCCCGGCCCTTCTTCACCCGTCTCAAAGTCACCTTCGGCGCAGCGGAAAACTTCTGTACGCCCGGGTACCGCTCATGGAGATATGGGTGCATCGAGTTCCAAGTCCTCTCTAAACGTTCGCCAAATCAGGCGCGTCACGAGTTTTTCTAAACACGAAGAATCGCTAGATATCGGTCAGCGCAGTAAACCGTCAGGAATAACAGCGGGTAATTCTGGAGATGTACTCGTCTTCTCGCGAGAACGCACATTCTCAACGACTCCTCACGCTATTTCCATGCCAGCCCATTTGTCAGGACGATCAATCTTACAAAAAGGCAAGGAACGGGAAAGTGCTTCTGACGCAGATGTTCCTTCTGTCCGCAACAAGTCTGGCATCACCCGAGGGCGACAATCTACAAACACTCCTTCTCTATCCATCGCAGAGCGTGACAAATCCGCAACCCGCCATGCCTCATGGTGGCCTGGTCGTCGACGAATCGATTCTTCCCCAATTGATGCTCAGCCGCCTTCTCTGCCACCCCCCATCCCCACGCGTTCTTCGGAGAGGCCTAGTTCATCCCCCCAAGCGAATACTCCTTTACTTCCCTCGCTTCGCCCGTTTTCACCTCTCATGAGTGATTTCCGGATACCATATGGTTCGAAATTAACATCCTCAGAGGACAATGGTGACGGACCATCACATCGATTAGACAATGCAGTTGCATGTTTGAATGAAGGGGAATGCTCAGGGGTTCGTCGGCGACATTCGCTGACTGAGCCTACCGGAAGGGCAAATATCAATAGCCCGGGTCACGCTTCTAGCCGTCCATCATCTCAAACTTATTCTCTTTCACATAGATTTTCTCACTCCTTCTTTACTGACCAAAGCAACGTCATTTTGAACTCGTTATCTCCTCCCGGATTATCAACACATATTGATAGACCCTCCCACTCGGGACCTACTACTATTCCTAAAACTACTGCCACCAGACAACGGTCAATAACTGTCAATTCAGCTACTGTCTCTCCAACGTCCATTCGCGAGACACCGCTACTTCTTCGGCAACCAATCAATCGCCCGATTTTTCCCGCAGAGCCACCCGATCCATTTCTCTCTGGTTGGGCAACTAAAAGAGCCACCCGTGTAAGCGCCGAGATTCCTTTGGATCTTGCGACCCTTGCCGTCGACCCTGCTGACGTTGTACCCACACCATCGACATCTTCGGGCTCAACTTCCTCTCTTTCCCAGTCACCAGCTCCAACAAATCGGCATCCCCCCGGCACCACTCCACCTACACCTCGAGTACTGACTGCTAGTAGCACGTCTTCCTCACTTCCTCCTCCTACTTCATCCAATCGTCTACTCAGACGACTCTCTTCGACGTTCTTTACCTCATCATCGACAATTGGTTCACCAACTGACTTACCTACAACGAATGTGAACTCAGCAGTTAACGGGCCTACCCTTCCACTTTCTCGAACTACTCCTATCACCAGTAACACGTCTAGTCCCGGTCTCTCGAAGGAAAACCTTCCTGTTCCTGACGCACCCAGGACGTCCGTTGACGACTCAAAACGCAGGTCTGGAAAACCCCCGATTAAGTTGGCCCACGAAACACCGGATGATTACCTGAACAGGCTAGTTGAGGCGGTCAACAAAGCTGAGGTTGTACATGTTCTGGCAGCAAGGTGTGCATTTTGAAATATATACCTTGCAAAATTCATAATTCATCATAATCAGCGGTGACGAATTCCATACCCAGGCACTTCGTTCATACTTTAGTCGGTTCGAGTTCAAGGATGACCCAATAGATGTAGCATTACGGAAACTGCTAATGGAATTAGGGCTTCCTAGAGAAACGCAGCAAATTGACCGGGTGATGCAGGCTTTTGCGGCCAGATATGTGTCGTGTAATTCAGGTCTTTTTGTTGACGATGGTGAGCTATTATCATGTTTCTCGCAATATCTTCCCTTACTTCCTTCATTCATAGATCATCCGTACATCTTAGCATTCAGCTTGATCATGCTTCACACCGATGCCTTTAACAAGTCTAACAAAAACAAGATGACCAAGGCGGACTATGTCAAGAATACGAAGTTGCCTGGAATACCTCCAGAGATATTAGAGGTGGAACTTTTTGTGGAGGTCTTAATTATGTTACTGATACAATTATGGTAGTGCTTCTTTGACAACATTATCTTTGCGCCCTTTATTTTTATAGAGGATCCGATGGATGGGAAAGGTTCTCTACCTGACGGAACTTTGCGTCATAATCCTATCAATGGCTCTCTCTCCAGTGCACCGGTCGTTAACAGCTCTGGAGGGTCAACCATCTTAGGTAAAGCTAACAAGATTGACCTGTATTACCTTATTACTCAGGTATTCCATGCCGCTCGATATGGCAGTATCGATACTGACAAGTGATGTCAGAATTCGTTAGGCCACTTACGTGCGGAGGTACATTCACACATT
The DNA here is from genome assembly GCA_003314385.1 of Gomphus sp. MG54. Taxonomy (NCBI): domain Eukaryota; kingdom Fungi; phylum Basidiomycota; class Agaricomycetes; order Gomphales; family Gomphaceae; genus Gomphus; species Gomphus sp. MG54. Next base: position 26,188 of record QLPG01006651.1, read on the forward strand.
CCAAAATCAAATCCATTTTTGTACGAAGGCACGGACTGGCCATGGGATACCCAACGATTACACCATCTTTTTGCACTGGCACAGCTTGTTCAGGTACAGGTTGATGGCAACCCCACTCCCTCCGTAAATAATGGAACCAACTCAACGCTTTCCACGCCTACGAGGCGGAAGTCCATTGCCCTACCATCGCTGACAGTGGGATATGGCCCTTTCATGGGTTCTCCGCCGTTTAGCACCGACAGCCTAGTATTATCTCCCCGGATAATAAATGTGTCAAACTCACAGGCACAAAACGTTCGGACTATCAGGATTGCAAGGGCAGGGGTTCTTGCTCGCAAAGGTAATCCATTTTTGGATCCAAGGGTGATGGATGCCTTTTATTGACATATACGCCTTGATGTTCAAAGATGATACAACAGACGGTGGGAAAAGATCCGTCAACCGAAAGTGGCGTTCTTGGTCTGTAGTGTTGACGACAACGCAGCTCCTTTTTTTCCGCGACCTCAACTTTGCTTCCCATATCCTCGGGTTACCGCCTACGGATGGGATAGACGACAGCACTCGAGAGCTAGGAATACTAAATCCAGATGAGATCGTTTCCTTATATGAATGCATCGCCGTATATGACACAAGCTATAATAAGGCAAGTGTAATGTTACTGGTCAGGAACGCTTGATGTTGATTGAAATATCAAGTATGCGAACACGTTTCGGTTTTTCATGCCCAGTGGTAGACAGTTCATCCTGCAGCCTTCGGATGAAAGGAGTCTCAATGACTGGATTGCCGCAATCAATTACGCTAGTGCGTTCAAGTCTGCAGGCGTTCACATTCGTGGCCTCGGTATGTCTTATAAGGACATTGAAAAGACTGGTGTGGCTGCGGCGACCTCCCACCTGCAAGACCTTCGTGCTTTCTCGAGAGCGACAACGCTTCCAACACCAGTTCATACATACGGGTCATCTGACACTGCTCAGCACATAGACTCCCCGACATCACGTCCGCCATCTTCTGGTTTCTCACCGAAACATGGGAACGGATCCAAATTGCTTAGGCCTTTCAGCGGAACGTCGAGCCAAGTTGACCTCGAATCCTCAGTGTCTCGGCAGTTCGAGGGCACTCAGCAATATAAGGCCACGTTTGACCAAGTGAAAGCTGAGCTTGCGACGCACAGTACAGAGCCGTTTCATCATTCGCCTTCGGGAAGACGTCGTACCCTCAGCATGGGCACTCGTACGAGTAAATTGCAGCTGCCTCGACCAAATACTGCCGGTTCTGCGTCTAGCGATATGAGCCATGAAAGGACCCCTCCTCTCCCATCCCGAGGCGAGACCGCGCAGTCATTTGTAGTCACTTTGGACGACCGGATAAACCGTCTTCAACGTGAGCTCGACTCGGAACTCCGTATCGCACGCAATCTCGCTATCCTGACGCCATTCCAGCGGGCAACGCGTGATCGTATCCAACTCGCAGTTGCCCCTCTTGCTAAAAAGATCAGGGCGATGCGGGTTGATTTGACTAGACTAGTTTGTTATCGGTTCGTGCTGTTGAGCGATCTAGCGGAGGAGGAGCGCGAGTGGGAACAGGCAAAGCGCGATGCACTCAAAGCGGCAAACAAGAAGCTTGATGCTGTCGACGTTCAGCAACTCCTTGAAATTGGACGGCCATCTCAGCATACTCGTATTGGTGAAGAACCGTCGGCAACCCAGTCCTTTTATTCGGCTTTAGATGGCTTAGGGGATAATCTGCAGGCCAATATCTCCACAGCAGTCTCTATGCACTCCGAAACTGATATCACAGAACTGAACATTCTTCCATTATCTAATTCAAAAACTCATCCTGATGACAGCGCAGCACGGTCACCTCCTTTTCATACCCAGTCTGATCTTGGATCTTCCCCTGATGCGGACGGTCACGAACGCTTCCACACTGCTGTCGAAACTCCTGAGGAAATCGCAGCTGCGTGGAACGAGACGCGAGCCGCGAAACGCGTATCTTTAGTCAGACTACCTTCAGATTACAAGCTCCCTGTCTTTAGCCGGCAGCATTCAGATGACACTAGGACCCGCAGACGTAGCAGTGATAATTTGTTTTCAGCCCCGAATTCCAGCATTGCTCCAACAGAACAATAAGCACTTCTGAACCTTTCTGCACTGCACTTCATTATTCTTACTACTGCCCACTGTATTTTTTTGATTGATTATTTGGCATCTACTTATAGTTGTACTTACTACTCGTGTCTCGGAGTAATACATTCCCTTGACATTGTTGCCGTGTGCGTGGTTCGAACTGGTTTGTTTGTTTCGACTCCCAAGATGCTTTACTTTCAAGTTATTCGGTGCAACAAAAGCCATGATATTCTGAAGAGGAATATCAGAGGCGCCCGCCAAGGATTCACGGTGCGTGCTTTTGCAGAACTTGGTTTCTCCCCTTGCAGCTTGTCAACAGCGTTCGAGTTCAAGTACGAGATGAATAATTCCTTTGGTCGTCCTGGAGGTCCCACTGTGATCGCTTTTTGGCCTCGGAAGTCGATATAAAAGTACAAGTGGCACGAATCCAGCGCAATGGTGTTTACGAGTCAAGTCTCCCATTGCCGTGGTGGTTGAGTAGCTACAGCTGCTATGCTTGGTTTCAGATCCGAAAAAAAAGGTGTCTTCCATGCTGGAAGGACTTTCTTGTGGCTCTGCGCCTTAGTCGACACCATGTTTCATTACAGGATTATTTCGATCCAAACAGTCCTTACAGTAAGTGGCCCCCTTGACCTGTTTGGCTAATGCTCCCAACTTGTAATGTGCAAGTAGTTTGGCGACATTACAGGTCTGCCCAACTTTGCTTTCTGTGGCGTCTAAAACACTGGGCACACCATACTCGATCATTTCGCGTGGTGGTCGATACAGATAACAGGAACATCCCAACTTGAAATAGCCAGTGTTGTCTGTGTCAACCTCCCGGACTAACAGCTGTCCTCGTAGAATGTCGGGTATCAAATGTGGCGTGGTCTGCGACAATTAAAGAAAATTAATGGTTCTTTAAGTTCCACGTTCTTTGAATTTAGTAGTAGGTTAAATGGGACAATAGTATTTGGTAAGCTCATAGTTGCTCCTCCTTATTACATAACAACGGGGATGGGAGGAGTAGATTCAAGTTAATCAGAATGCTCTTCATCAGAGTAGTTGGCATCCAGAGGTCTTCATTGATCAGTCAGACACCAACATCCTCTTCGGACGTGAGTTATAAAACGGCATGATTATGACTGTTTGGGATCATCTGCTATGACTAGCCTTTCAACACGGAATTCTAGGGCTTTCAGCTAGCATTCATGCCAGGCACTGTCTTCCATGGCTTGGTTACACAAGACCTCAACATTTAATGCTGAGAATCCAGGGGACTAACGTGTCCGAAGTTGAGGCCGCGGTTAAAACTATTTGGACTTCTGACTCCAAAAGAAATTGTTCACACTGAACTGACACTTAGTGGGGTCGGCTACACAAAGTTTCAAGGGCTTTTGACGAAAATCACGCAGCCCCCGTCTGATGATAATTGGCTGCTCCCACCAAGATCTCAATAAACGAGAAGACAACTAGCACTCTCGCCTTGAACATAGTATTGGTTCGGGAACAATTAATATGGGTCTCTCAAACGCGTCAACTGAGATAATTGCACTATTCCTTGTCGACAAATATCGCCTGGAAAGCTCTTGAATTTCCTGAAGCCATCTATGGTATTATATCTCTCTATATCAATCCGTGGGTAACTCCAAGGCATATGTTATATCTTGTGGGAAGATATCATCACTTCCCATTCAAATTGATTTCCAATTCACCTCACATATGTTCAATCTCAGTGATCCAAATGTTAGCCCCTTTCGTTCCGATCCTGGCATCTGTCAGCCCTTTGATATTGCTGGTGCGAGTCTACTGAAGCACACTTTCAGTAGGGTGGGGTCTTGGCGGGTTAGTTTCACACCCAACGGTTAGGTAGCTTGATTAGTCATGGTCAAGCATCAGACCGAGGATCATGAATATGATCAAGGTGCAGTCATCCCGAAAAAGTATTTGCCAACAATTTCGTCATTCGGGCAAGCATGTGACTCACAGGTCCTCCGGATCGTCCTGTAGATGCTTGCATCCAAATACCATCGATCTGCATGCCATGCAGGCATAGCAACTAGAAAAACTTTCGTAACTTTTCGCATATAATAAAAAAATTTATTGTCAAGGTAAACTGTAGGTTCAAGTATTACGTAAATAAATGATGAGAAATGTTAAGCAGAGAACCATGCCTCGTGCCTGCTCCTGCAATAGATCTACACCGCCTTGTTCCTCTGGTCCTCAATCCTCTCCCAGCTGAGGGTTACGATAGTCATGGAATATTCAACATATCCACAGGCGGGATACGCTCCACAATACACCTCCATGGTTCCACCTAATCAATTCTATGTTCCTCCTCCTGGCGCTCAGCAATACACTGGCTTTGCGGCCCCCTACCGCCCTCGATATCGGCGACCTTCGGATCCTGGTCCCCAGATACAGGAGCCAATGCCACAGGCCCTGCGCCGGGGACGATCTTCGAAACAGACAGAGGAGGTTCCCAAAATCTCACGCCCCATGTTGAGGGTACGCAAACCCTCCACGCGTCCCGGCCTTGCACCTGGTCAGCTGGTCGATATTAATTTTAAAAGACAGTGATGTTGATAGAATAGATGATCTCGTTAGACTTCATCTTTATTTCATTAAGCTCACACGATATTCTCAGAATTACCAATGCCAACTCTCGGGGGCTGATTGATTATTTGCGAGACACGCTGATTCCTTACTGGCCACAGAGGATTGTAAGCGATATTGAATATGAGTTTGATTGGGAAGTAAAACTGGGCGGTGAGGTATGGTCAGCTGGGGGCACTCATGGAATAATGTGAATCAATCTGTTCATCAGCAACCTCAGGTTTGTATTTATTGATAAATTTTGGGACAGTGCGCGCAGATTTGTTTGCAGGCTGTTCACGGTGTTGGCTGAGGAAGTGCGTATGCTTATATCCATGGCCTTTGTTCTGGATTCAGGATTGCATCTAAGGGCTTTGGCTACTTGGCAACAGTGGACAATCACCCAGTAAGTAATTAAGCAGTGATGGCCCATCCCGATGATCCTAGAGTTCGTTCCAGATGAAAGCTCCTCGTTTGGTATTTGCG
>QLPG01006653.1:2317-25887 GCA_003314385.1 Gomphus sp. MG54
TCGCTGATCAACACATACGGTGCATACACTTTTTCTTCTGTTCACGACGATTTTGCCAATTGTACTTGCAGAAGCAACAAATCTTTTCCTAACTGTCGATGTGAGAATCTCTTGTTTAGTGTTATTTCTCCAAAGTTTTCTGATCCCTCGTGTTTTGGCAGTTGTAAGACCTTTGACTGATAGTAATGATCAGTCATTGAGTTGCTCATACTTATGTATAGCTGTGGATTCTTCCATCAATTTCAAATATGGTACACTTGTCATTCCGACAATGACTTGTACACTCACACAGTTGTAGGGGAACGCTCTTTGTTGTGCCGGCCGTTGATCTCATCATTACTATCCGAGTATATGCCCTGTACCGCCAAAGCAAAAAAAGTAATGCATTTTGCTGTGTTACACACTGAGAACTTACATGTGTTGTAACAGTGGCTGTCTTTCTAGTGGTCGTTTGGCTGGGTGTGTTTTATTCATATGTTTTATTCATGTGCTAAAGTGGGCTAACTGTCCATGCAGCGGAAGTCGTAAATGCTATAGGATCATTTCCCATTGCCAATATTGCTGACTCTATCGATCTATCATAGGGCGCTCTCATATACATTGGAATCCTCTTTCTACCAACTTCAATACCCACTCCGAATCCTCTCCCTGGCATCTTGCTCGGTTGCTTCTCAACAGTCGTACCCAGTAAAGGAGCAGTAATTCGCAGTAGGTGAGTGAAGATATTTCTCAAAGTGACGTGTGCATCAACACTGAATGGCTGCACAGTGCCATCTTCGCTCCGTTCCAAGGTATACCAAGCGATGATAATCTTCATACAGGTTCCTGACCCAGATATTCGATATATAGGCATATATTTTGTTCTTACCATGTATAGCTTATTCAAGAGAGTGAAAGTGCCCCATATCTCCTTGACACCTTTGTTGAAGGTATTCTTCAGGTATTTGAGTAACTTCTTTTCTCCCATTGACGAATAACTAATATGGAGGGTTACAGGGATGCAGCATGGTACTGCTTCTGGTGGGTTCCTAGTGCCTCTTAATACCGGTGACAGCCTTATCTCTACCTCTTCTTCTGATGAAGCATTTTTAGTGAGTGATACTGTATTACCATTAAGATTATCTGACCATGCACAAAGTCATGTACCTCCTCGTCACTCTCTTTTTTGCATTTGGAAATACGAATTTGACCGGAATTCCACAAGAGTGAGTTCACCCTCAGTGTTTGCTGGTTCATAGCTGAGATTCCGATTATCATCAAGGTGGTTAATTGTTATCATTTCGATCACTGTGAGATTTAGTCCTTTTAATTATACCCCAATCTCTTATATATATTTTTAGTCCGGGCGACTGGTTCTCAACGTTAGAGATGTCGCAACTACCGAGACCGAACCCAGTTATGACAACGGAAGGATTGATGGCGAAAGAAACATGCATCCTCGAAGGCAAGACTCTACACAATCCTCATCTGTTATTCGAATTGGCGCTCCCGAATCAACCTGAAATGTCACCCGCATTGTTCACGACGTACTCCAATGGCCATAGATCCGATATGAAATCAGATTGTTCCAGATTATATTGCTATTCTTGTGGGCACGAAAGAATACAGATTTATATAAATGCAATAAACTTGATCAGCACCATTAGAGCCACGGCATCATGACAACGTTCCAAAAGGGCAACAACAAGGAAAGACAGCAACCTGATAACCTCAGCTCTTTGATACCGGTTGCTCGAATCCACCGGCTGTTCGTTGGTTCAGGTCATGACTGTTGTCGGTTGGATCATGACGGCGTTTCACTTGAAGCGGATGTGGTGTGAATTTGAGTGGCCAAATATGGAATGTACGACCATATTCTTCAACAAATATGGCTAGAATGGCCAATGTGGAATACATTGAGCACGACCCAATCATTTTTCTATTCACAACTCACAAGTGAGCATTCAATTAAAGAATCAAATGACATAACAGCACGCCGATTCCCGAGTCCTATATTGAGTCCCCGGGTCGAGGCATACATCTGCCACCAAGAAAACCCGATCCCCTTAACATCTCCTTGAAGGACTTAAACTTTTCAAGGAATTTGAGGAATTTTTAGGAGCCAACCTTGCTTGAACGGCTTCTAACCACAATACCCCTTACTCTTGTAGAAGTGATAGTATATAAATTACAACTAGTACTATGAAGACAGCAAGTGGATAGATTTGAAAACTTGGAAAACTTGGAGTTTCAAGTGTTTCTGAGTATTTCAGTCTGAGTTTCTATATAAATTTATTTTCTGTAATGGTCCATTGTTTTAATAATATCCCCTTGATATCTTAATCTTAACACAACACAAAGTGAGAGCCCTTGTGAAGTTTCAGTGTCAACTGAGACTAGACCAATGAACTAAGCCTGCATGCCTACTATCCCAGTGGAATATGCTAATAATTTTTAGATGGTGCTTCCTATATCTTGAAGGTCTTTATAAATTATAATTAACATACCCAGAAATTCCCACTAAACAAGTGCATATACCTAGCCAATGCATACATGATGTTCTCAATGGTCATAGAACAGCATCTATATACTCATCCAAACCTGCTATTTCTGGAAATATATATCTAGATTTAAGAGTTTGAGGGTTTTATAAAACAAAGAGAAATGTGATTCCTGTAGTAAGTGTAAAAAAAACTTGAGTAAAATTATTATTTTCACTTATAGATTCAAAGTACAACTTAAAATATGATCACACTTCATGTCTGTATATATAAGGGCAACCCTCAGAGCATCTGTGGAATGTCACAGTGCTAGCAAGAGGGAGGTGCATATATGCACCTCGGGTGACTTGGCTCGACTCGAAAATGGCTCGAAAAATCGTCAAATAATACTTATCTTTTGTCCTCATCGTTTCGCGTATCATACACTCTTTGAAAATTTGTTGGTAGCAGTAATGTTCATAAATAATGTATTTGCTTACTGCCAGCAGTTACATTCAACATTTTGTGATGGAACTTGGGCTATCCATGGGTTGAGGGGGTATAGGAGTCAAAAACTAAGTACACCCAACTTAGCTACTATCACTGGTTTGCCCTGTAAATCATAGTGAAACATTTGATATGTTTCACTCTCATTTCTTTTGTATCTATGACATATAAGTGTTTGACCTGTACTTTCATCTTTCCTCAGCTGTTTGACCCTCACATTCAACAATGTGGTGAGATATACTGTCTGCTTCACAAGTTTGTAGTCTCGCTCATCTATCCGTAGTAGCTCGTATTATGCGAGTAGAGGGCCATTTGACCCCCGCGTTCAAACACTGAGTAGCTTGTTGAAATGCTAAGGTTACATTGACGCAGTCTGGCTTAGTGTCTCAATGAGAGCAAGTAATCTAGAGTTCGAAGTAAGTGACTAAGGACCACTGACTTCGAACTCAGCTAACTGTACAGTGTGAGCGCAAATGGTAACAAATAGAGGAGATAAGATAGGGTTGTGAGTTATTCTTTTAACATAGCATGTATTATCATTGTCTTTCTTTCAAAATAGGCGGGAGCAAATTCTTCAGTAAATGGCTCGAATTGTACATCCAACAAAAGATCTATTCCTGATTGGTACCTGTTACTAAGACGTACAGAAGTCACAGAATCCTCGACCTGGGAGAGTCCACCTGTGAACGACTTCTACACAATTCTTTTCATGTTCCATTAATCAAGGGTACGTCGAGAAATAGAAGAGCTTGAGACTACCATCAGACATCGAAAAATTAAGACCGCCACAGCACCTTCTCCAACAAATGTTCCACTACTGCCATGTAAACACGACCATCTCACATTTGACGCCTTCTAGTCCTCTATAACATTGCCTCATTGCCTCCTTGTCATCTAACATCGCATTCTCTAAAGCCGCATCCAACCCGAGCCAAGATGATGAGATGGCCTGATACACACGTCGTACCAAAAGGAACACTCGTCGAAGATCTGTCAATGTCCATAAGTCAGCTCAGATGAGAATACACAAATAATTCTCGTGTAGTTCCCAGCGTCTGATTGCCAGGTACACGTTTAAATTTTTACACATAGGCGACACAAAATACCAACACTTAAGTGGTCCCCACCCATTATACCGCCCGGCCTTAATCTTGCGCAATGGATGGACTTATTGAGGAACTCATCGTTGGGGTTCAAGCACTTCAAACCAACGCCATAAACACCGGTGAGGCCCTAACTTGTCTTTCGCCCATCTTATCTCACCCAGCTCGACTCCATTCCTATAAGTCGCAGCCACTGCATTAATGGCGTACGAAATATTAATCACTTTGGACCAAGAAATAAAACATGTCTGGCGGTAGGAATTTCAAATTTGAACGCTCAATTCCTCTTTAAAAATCCACTCAACAATTTTCCTACTAGATCCACCTGGACATGGATAGATCTTCTATATGTCCTCATCAGATACTATTCCTTGGCCTACCTGCTGGCCAACACATACGGTGCATACAATGTTTCCTTTTTTGCACAACAATCAATCTTATCAACTGTCCTTGCAGAAGCAACAAATCCTTTCTTAACTGTCGATGTGAGATTCTCTCGTTCAATATTATTTTCTTGAGAGTTTGCTCATCCCTTGTGTTATGGCAGTTGTAAGAACCTTAACTGATAGTGATGAAAACTCATTGATTTCCATTGATTTGTTCATTTGCTCACGTATAGCTGTGGACAGCTCAACAAATTTGCAATTTGGTACACATGTAATTTGAACAGTGACTTGTGCACTCACACAGTTGTAGGGGAACCCTCTCTCTTGTGCCGATCGTTGATCTCATCATTACTATCCGAGTATATGCCCTGTACCGCCAGAGCAAAAAAAAGTAATGTAGTTTTTTCTTTGTTACACGCTGAGAACTTACGTGTGTTGTAACAGTGGCTATATTTCTGGCGATCGTTTGGCTGGGTGTGTTTTATTCATATGTGTTAAAGTGGGCTAACTCTCTTTGTAGCGGAAGTCGTAAATACTATAGGATCATTTCCCATTGCCAATGTTTCTGACTCTATCGATCTATCATAAAGCGCTCTCCTATACATTGGAATCCTCTTTCTACCAACTTCAATACCCATTCCTAATCCTCTTCCTGGTATCTTGCTCGGTTGCTTCTCAACGGTCGTACCCAGTAAAGGAGCAGTAATTCGCACTAGGTGAGTGATGTTTTTCAAACTGACGTGTGCATGAACACTGAACGACCGCACAGTGCCATCTTCGCTCCGTTCCAAGGTATACCGAGCGATGATAATCTTCATACAGTTTCCTGACCCAGATATTCGATATATAGGCATATATTTTGGTCTTACCATGTATAGTTTATTCAAGCGAATGAAAGTCCCCCAATTATCTTTGACACCCTTGTTGAAGGTATTCTTCAGGTATTTGAGTAACCCCTTTTCTCCAATTGACGAATAACTAATATGAATGGTTATAGGGATGCAGCATGGTACTGCTTCTGGTGGGTTCCTAGTGCCTCTTAATACCAGTGACAGCCTTATCTCTACCTCTTCTTCTGATGAAGCATTTTTAGTGAGTGATACTGTATTACCATTAAGGTTATCTGACCATGCACAAAGTCATGTACATCCTCGTCACACTCATTTTTGCATTTGGAAATGAGAATTTGGAGGGAATTCCCCAGCTGTGAGTTCTCCCTCAGTGTTTGCTGGTTCATAGCTGAGATCCTGATTCTCATCAAGTTGGTCGATTGCCGTCATTTCGATCACTGTGAGATTTAGTCCCTTTGATTCTACCGCAATCTCTTACGGTTTTTTTTAGTCCGGGCGACTGGTTCTCAACGTTAGAGATGTCGCAACTACCGAGACCGAAACCAGTTATGAGAGTGGAAGGGTTGATTGCGAAAGAAATATGAATTCTCGAAGGCAAGACCCCAGAGAATTCTCATCTGTTATTGAGATTGGTACCCCCGAATCAACCTGAGAATTCGTCCGTATCGCTCAAGACGTAGACACGAAGTCTGCAATGGCCATAGATCTTATATAAAATCAGATTGTTCAGAATTATCTTTTATTGTGGACACGAAAGAATACACATTTATATTACTGCATTAAACTTAATCAGGAACATTAGAGCCACAATATCACGACAGCATTACAATTGGGCGACCACAAGACCACAACCTGATGATCTCAGCTCTTTACTACCGGCTGCTTGAATCCAAGTGCTGTTTGTTGGTTCAGGTCATGACTGTTATCGGTTGAATCATAACGGTGTTTCACTTGAGAGGATGTGGTGTAAATTTGAGTGACCAAATATGGAATGCACGAGCATATTCTTCAGGAAATATGATAAGAATGACTTATTTGGAATACATTGAGCACAACCCATTTGTTATTTCTGTTATACCACTCACAAGTCAGCACTCAATCAACGAGCCAATTGTACGAGCCCTCTACGAGTACGCAAGTCGAGTGGACTCAACCGAGGCACACTTGCCACCAAGAAAACCCAAATCTCCTTAAAATCTCGACTTAAACTTTTCAAGGAATTTAAGGAAATTTAAGGAGCCAACCTTTCTTGAAAGGCCTTAAAATATTGCCTTAAAGAGAGATTTTAAGGCCGATATAAGGCAATTTTAAGGAGATTTGGGTTTTCTTGGTGCGTACGTGCCGGTTATGCATTACTGAGCCAAGGGATCGACTTCAGGGTCATCTAACGAGTCAAACCCTGATTATTGAGTCTAATCATTATTCCCACATGTTTCTGCTTACTGATCTCTCACCCACTCAAGCCACACGAGTCGATTCGCATGGGAACGAGCCGAAGCGCCCAACAGCAGAACCAAAGGACATCGGCCAAGGCCATCTCGGAATGATCACAACTCCACACATGCATAGTCAAATATTACGAGACTTTTCAGTATGTTTTGAGACCTCCATTCCATACTCATCACATCATTCCCCCTGATGATGTTATCAGATGTATGTATCCCCTCATGTATGTCACTTTTCACATGTTTTGTGCACCTCTTACTCCTTAGCAGTTATAGTAGATAAAGTACAACTAGTACTATGAATACAGCAAGTTAATAGACCGGAAAACTTGGAAAGCTTTGAGTTTCAAGTGTTTCTGAGTATTTCAGTCTGAGTTTCCATACAAATTTATTCTTTGTAATGGGCCATTGTTTTAATAATATCCACTTGGTGTCTTAATATTAACATAACACAATGTGAGAGCCCTCGCCAATTGGAGTATTAGTGTTGACTGGGACAAAATCAATGAACTAAGTCCACATGCCTAGTACCCCAGTGGAATAATTTTAGATGGTGCTTTCCCATATGTTGAAGGTCTATATAATTAGCATACCCAGAAATTCCCACTAAACGAGGGAACAACCCTAGCCCCATGCATATGTGACATTCTCAATGATCATAGAACAGCTTCTATATACTCATCCAAATTTCCAGAAATGTAAGGTAGCGGACAAACGGTTTGCGCTAAAGTCACGTGATGTGACAGTCACGGTCACAAGCGCAAAATTTTTTGTCATTGAAAAAAAAATTTTGTATTCTGCTACAGAGGATGGTGATTTTTTTTGGAAATAATAATTGAGATACATTATATATAACATCAGGCTTGTCTCACTTAGCTAAAATAGTATCTGGCATGATGCCAGATCCTTGTGCAAAATGGTGAATGTGATGTTGAGTCATGTGACCTTAGCGGAAATGGCCGGCTGCAATGATAATATCCTACCTCTACCTTACCTGTGGGAATGTCTTTCTATATATGGAATATTTCCTTATATAGGTGATTACATCAGCGCAAAAATCTTGTGACCGAAAAATTTTTGACAGTGTCAGACTGCTTAAAAAATGTGTTTATGAATTTTGAAAAGATGTTTGAAAGTTTGGATATACTACACTTGCAATAGTGATTTTTTTCAAAAATTAAAACCAATAATATGTAGATATAGTTCCATGCCATTGATCTGTGGTCTCAGAATAATTTTTTTGTCGATGCTGCCAGATCCTTGTGCAAAATGGCGAGCGTGACACTTGAGTCATGTGACCTTAGTGGAAACTGTTTGTCTGCTACCTTACAACTGATTAGATTTAAGAGTTTGAGGGTTTTATAGAACAAAGATAGATGTAATGTCTTTAGTAAATGCAGAGAAGCCTATAAAATTATTATTTTCACTTATAGATTCAAAGTACAACTTAAAGTATGATCACATTTCATTTCTGTATATATAAGGGCAACCCTCAAAGCATCTGTGGAATGTCACAGTGATAGCAAGAGGGAATCTGAAGAGGGAAACCTAATGATCCCTTGCTAGTGAGCTAGTGATATACATATATGCAGGTAGTCTGGGCCCTCCTTCTTCATTATACCTTAGTTACACACCTTGGTCATTGATTCTTGCAATTTCTGTACCACCTGTATGCATTCCAAACCTCAACATCACCACCCCTATAGTTTTCTTAAGCAACTTCTGATCCCTGACTAACCATGGGATTCTATCTTAATAGACTTCATAGAATAACTCTATTAGGATCTACTATGCCAATACCCCCATCTATCCAATCCCACCTATTTAGCCTATTCAATATTCTAGCCCTATGCTCCAAACCTCACTTGACCTAGCATACCTCATGTATTCAGCCTATTCCATCTTGGCATCATATGCAACATTATATTGCTCCTCCTCATTACATTCATCTCTCTATATGTGTCAAGCTTCGGTAATGCCAAGGGATCAGATGGGGAGTGGCCAAGTCCTGCAGGCTGGTAGTAGTGGCTTTGGCTTCAATGTACTCATGCATTGCACCCAACTCTCCATGCGTGCCACCAATTTGGGATGGAAGATGACCCCAGGAGGATGCCGATAATGTTGGCCCAAGAAGAGGACTTTAACAGAAGGAGGAAAGTAAAGGGGCCTAGGCCTAGTTGATATAGGGATTATTGCAACTTTGTGCAGTAGTTCAAAGAATTTATAGGACAATCTAATTAATTATCTCCTCAGTGTAGTCAACCACTAAGAATATATTCAAAGAATATACCTAATTAATTATCTTACAGATAAAAAGAAAGAAATTCAGTCAAAATATTATATGAACTATAGTACTTTACTCACCTCCTCAGTGTAGTCAACCACTGAGAAGGGAAGCATATACAGGTGATGTTTCACCCGCATGTATCCTACAACCGGCTCCTGACCCTATCGAAGGTTTGAGCCAGGCTGCCAGTCCCTATCCAGGGAGCCGGCCATGTGCATCGTGCAGTGCATGTGTAAGCGTATGTGAGTACATACTGTTAAAATAAAGAAGTTGAATAATAAGGACAAAGCCCGTTGCACTGAAAGATTGTGTGTAAGGAATATCAAAGGAGTGGACTGAATGTTAAAGGACATGATTATAAAGATTGGAAGACTCGTTATGAACTCATTATTGTTCTCGAACCTTTTACTAGCTATTTATACAAAAGTATATAGGAGTAAAATGGTGATAAAAACCGGAGAATGGTTTATGATAATTGAAACATGATGAATTGTTACTTATAGGGAAACGGTGGTGGAGTTTTGGGGGTGTATGGAAAAAAGAAACAAATTCAGTGTCCAGTCCATGTACGATAGTCTGGATGCAGTCTCGACTCGATGTAGCTGTTAGATGGCTTGAGTGACGATTTCTTGGTTCGATGTGGTGGGACTGTGTGTATGCGCATGTTTGTGCCTTGACTCGTATGTGTGTGATGCGTATGCGGGGGGAGTGTCAAGCTCCGGGAATGCCGAGGAGTGGCCAAGTCCTACAGGATGGGTGTTATAGCCCATACCTTCAACAACCCACACTAACCCTCACAACCACCCCTCCTTATTCCGAGACCTTTCCGACGGAAAGGACGAAGGATTGTTTTCCGTAGTCTCTGTCCCCGACAAGTCCGACCCAGAAACCACTTTCCGTAGTCTCTGTCCCCGACAAGTCCGACCCAGAAACCACTTTCCGCTTCTGATCCCGTCATGACCGAGACACCATCTCCAAGTCCGTCTCCGACCGAGACTCAATACTTTGATAACCGACGCGCAGGACTATCGCGTACCTCACTCCCTTGTTCTCTCTTTTATATTGACCCCCTTGTACTTCCTTTTCCCTTGTTTTATGACTGGCAAAAGATAGTACAAAGACAGTCGCATGTATATAGTCTCCCAGTCGACTAGACTGTTCGCCAGTACGAATATCATCTTAGTCCACCTAGTTCCGACTCACTCCGGTGAATTTCCGTCTCCTCTCCGAAATTAGGGACAGACGATCGAGGAGGGCGCAACACATAAGTTGAAGCCAAGTCCCTTCGACCTCGAACCTCTCAGCGACCGGATTGAACCATTCTGCAACCTACCCTGAATCCCCGGCGCCTCCGTTCCCCGTCCGTAGTCCGTCCGATCCCGTTTTCGACCTTCGGCCCCATTACGGACCCTCACGCTATCCCGGAAAGCCCCTTCAGAAGTACTAGCTAAGCACCTGACACGTGGACTTAACAACGGGAATAGTGGCATGGCTTTAACGTGCTCGTGCATTGCGCCCTACTTCCCATACATGCCACCGATTTAGGACAGAGGGATACCTGGGAGAGTGCCGAGAATGTCGGCCCAGGTAAAGGACTTGGGACAGGAGGGGGGAAGACAAGAAGGTGTAAACCTAGTTGATTTCCAGAACAAAGAACCATCTACATACATTGGCTACTTATATAGTCTAATAAGTGAGATGTGGAACAGAGTGGCACAAGGAATGGAGAACAATAAGGTATGAAGAACCATGTGGAGGTATTGTCCACAATGATCAAGAATAGAACAAGGAATGTGGATGATAATAGAACAATAAAGTATGGCCGAGGACAAAGAGTGAATGAGAATAGAACAATGGGAGTGGCCTGAACATAAAACAATAGTGCCACTGCCGAGTGACAACAAAGAGTGAATATCCTGAGGGTAAACAGGCAAGGGGAAGGACAGGGAATGAATGAATGACAATGAATAGAGAGCGTGAGATGAGGAAAGTGAACCAAACGATAAACCGAATGTACCGAGCCGAGGCCACACATGATATGGGTAAGGGTCGGCCAGTCGGTACTGCCAAGTAAATCAGAGCTTGGTATCGGGGGCTTGACAGAGAGCTTGGCTCGACTCGATGCTGTGTAGGTTTGTAATAGTAATAAAAATTGAATATATGGTTTGCTCAATATAGATTCCTAACACTCCTCCTCAAGCATGGTAGGCTCTTCATCTGGAGAGACAAACATGGTTGTGCGGTAACTCGTTGACTCGTTGGCTCGATGACTCGATGACTCGATAACTCATGGATTTATTGACTCGTGGACTTGTTGATCTGATGACTCGTGGACTTGTTGATCTGATGACTCGTGGACTCATTGATCCGATGACTCGTGGACTCATTGGATGACTCGTTGACTCGTTGGGTCATTGGCTCGATGGATTGTGGACTCGTTGACTTGATGACTCATTGTGGATTTTTTGACTCGTGGGTTCATTTGTTTTACGACTCAATGAAGTGACTTGATGGTTTGTTAGCTCGAAACTCGATGATTTGATGGTATAACTCGATGATTTGTTGACTCGATAGTCTCGGTGACTGGACTCGATGGTGGATAAGTGGGTGGTTTGAAGCATGATGTGTCTTTGATTTGTATGTGTTTCTTGGATATTTGTATGTGGCAGCTGATCGGTTATAAATGAGTGTGATAATGGTTGTAAAGGAATGTGATAATGTGGTCCCAGCTCCTGAGAGTTGTCTTGGTTCTTGATCATGTACACGTGATCTGATCTTCATTGCTGTCCTCCTGGAACAGGGGCTTGAAAACGTTTCTTGTTCTCGCTACTTGTCTCTGTGCGTCCGAATACGGTAGGTCTGTCTTTTCTCGAAGATCTTGCAAGTGTGCGTTGATGACGGTAATTCAATGGCCGTGACTGGGTGCTGGTTTGCTTTCTCGTTCTTCCACATTGCCAATACGAGTATGATGTTCGATTCGTCTAGCAGTGAGCAGTGATGCACTAGCAGAGATGTGGGCAATCGTTCGATATGTATGGCGGTTGTCATGGACTCAGTCAGCAGTAGAAATGATATGCCTCGATTGTGTTTTCATCACATATGGATCTTGCTCGTAGCTTAAACTGGGAAAATTTACAGAATAGAGTTGTATAGCAAGTGTATTGTGAGGAATAGTACCATGAATGATGAAATTCCATGTGTGTGCGTAGGTTTGATGCCTCAATAAACACGGTCTTGCGTGGTTCATTGGCCTCAGTAAACCTGTGGAACTCAATTCATGACTCGGAGGACATAGATATCTGGATTCCTGCTGGTGGTAGCCATAATGGTGTTGTATGCCTGGACTTTGGTACGTGCTGTTCACAGATATATGGCAATAAGATGTGATTGATGTATGTATGCATCTCCTCCTGGGATAGGTGTAGAAAGCTCGTTGGGACGCGATGCTTCGTGGGTCGCTGGTGGTGATTCGATGGCCTTGGATTCCATGTTGCGTGCGTTCTCGGTGATTAGAGTAATGTTGATTAGTGTCGAAGGTGCGTTATTGTTTTGTGGACTCGTTTGTGTACTCATAAGTGAATCTTCTTTTTGTTTTTGTCTTTTCGTTGATATTTTGCTCGTAATTGCCTCCTCCTGTCTTGCTTTACTCATCATTGGCTGGGAAGGTTCTCGTAATTTCTCGTGTTGGCTCGATGTTTTAATAGTGCGCTGAAATGGTGCTTGACTCGTGGATACTCGTGATAATGGCGGTGCGTAACGTTTTGAATTTGTTGTTGATTTGAATTATAGTTGGTGATTTGTTCTGACTTGCACACTCTGGCTCGATGGTCGTAATAGGATGAGATGTCGTTATTGCAGCTGACTCGGTTGGTGGAGAGCTCGTGTCGAGGATTTGATGTTCGCATGCGGGATGCCAACTGTGAACTTGTCGATGAGTGTCTTCTTGGACTTGTTACTGACGATGATTTTGGCTAGGGTGGCGGATCTACACGGTTTGAATTCCGCTGCAGGTAGCGCTATTGATACGGTGGTTGCTTTGGCAGTCGGCGTGTTTGCATTAGAGCCATTAACGGATCGCATTGAATGTTTTGTCATCAGTCGCCTGGTCCGTTTTGGATGCATCGCAGTGTAGTCAGCACTGACTCTGTACATGTGTGTGCGAACGGCATTAGGTCTGGTGTCGACGGTGTGTACATGTATCCTCTCGCGTGTTGTCAGTTGTGTTGGCTCAATGAATCGTGGTTGTATAATAGATGTCGAGATAGGAGTGACAGTGATTGTGTCCATTATCGGGTGACTTGTGAGTCGTACTGGATTGCCGCTGTTTTGTCTCAAGGGCTGATTGACTCATTGTGTGCCGTGGGAATGATCATGAATGTAGACGGGACAAATGGACGTATTCATTGGGTCCTCGACTGGTGCATCTTTCATCACAATTTTCCATGTCTCGGGAGCAACATTCGTGTTGTCACTTGTCGTTTGGCTCGTTGGTGACGTGCAGAGTACAAGCTGGGTGTGTGCGTCGTTGTTCCGTTCTTGCCATCTGGCTGCAAGATGCACGAGGGGGATGGTGCCTAGGACTCTTCCGATCACAGTAGTATTGGGGTTGGAAAGAGTTGTAATAGTATCCATACCAATGATAACATAACGTAATCCTCTGGTTTTTGCAATAGCCAGTAGTGCTTGTTTACGGGAGACCCAGTTGTCCCTGGTAAGTCTCGGCTCGATGTCTTGGGATGTATGAATGTCGTGTGTCGCAAATGTAAAGAACGTGGGTGCGGCTAGCATGTCGAAGAGACTGAGACTCTTAATCATGTTAAAATAAAGAAGTTGAATAATAAGGACAAAGCCCGTTGCACTGAAAGATTGTGTGTAAGGAATATCAAAGGAGTGGACTGAATGTTAAAGGACGTGATTATAAAGATTGGAAGACTCATTATGAACTCATTATTGTTCTCGAACATTTTACTAGCTATTTATACAAAAGTATATAGGAGTAAAATGGTGATAAAAACCGGAGAATGGTTTATGATAATTGAAACATGATGAATTGTTACTTATTGGGAAACGGTGGTGGAGTTTTGGGGGTGTATGGAAAAAAGAAACAAATTCAGTGTCCAGTCCATGTACGATAGTCTGGATGCAGTCTTGACTCGATGTAGCTGTTAGATAGCTTGAGTGACGATTTCTTGGTTCGATGTGGTGGGACTGTGTGTATGCGCATGTTTGCGCCTCGACTCGTATGTGTGTGATGTGTATGCAGAGGGAGCTTGGCTCGACTCGATGCTGTGTAGGTTTGTAATAGTAATAAAAATTGAATATATGGTTTGCTCAATGTAGATTCCTAACACATACAAAAGGAAGAATAACTCCCTCGATATTGAGGGTAAAAGTACAAAATAATAACGAAAATTTTCAGAATGAAACAGCGCACAGAATGGCATAGAAATCGATATGTAAATACATTATATTGAGATTGGTCTCTCAGGGGTGATGTCAAGTCCACGTACCGAGACCCATCCGCCGGCAGTGCCGACCGAGCAATTATTCTATATCCACGACCAAGTGCCCACATTGCCTGCATAACACTTGGTGCGCCGGTCTCGGCTCGGCACATCTGCCATCTGCACTCCTCAGTTCGTTTCACCTCGGAACTCCCTGTCCTTGTATTATCTTCGGACGGAACCCCATTGTTTTATACTCGGCCACTCCTTATTGTCCCATCCTGAGTCACGCCCCTATTGTCCCGTCTTTTATTGTTCTGTCCCCATTTTGCATTCCTTGTTCTATTTTTGTTCGTTGTGGACAACAACCACATGCTCTGCATACCTTGTTGTCCCACATTCCTTATTCCACATGTCGCTTCTTAACCTATATAAGTAGGACATGGATGTACATACTTCCTCATTCTGGGTATCGACTAGGCTTAGGCCCTTCTACCTTCTTCTCTTCTGTTAAGTCCTCGACTCGGGCCGGCATCTTCAGCATCCCCCTGAGTATCTGTCTGTTGCAAATACAGTGGCACGCACGGCAAGTAGGGCGCAACGCACGAGTACGTTGAAGCCAATGCCACTACTCTTGGCCTGCAGGACTTGGCCATAGTCTGCCCGACCTTTCGACAACACCCCTCGGCAGTACCAAAGTCCGTCAGTATCCGGCTCCTGACAGGTGAGATGCAAGTTTGCACCCTACAGTTGATACCCAGAATGAGGAAGTATGTACATCCATGAGCTACTTATATAGTTAAAGAGGCGGGTTGTGGAATAAGGAATGAAGAACAATAAGATATGCAGAGCATGTGGGGGTATTGTCCACAATGATCAAGAATAGAATGGAGGAATGTAAATGAGGATAGAACAATAAAAATAGGATAATAGGAATGTGGCCAAGAATAAGACAATAGGGAGTGACTGACTATAAAACAATAGGGTTATGGCTGAGGATAAAACAAGGATTATGTGTCCCAAGATAAGGTGGGTTGAGGAGTAAGGAATTGATGAGGTGAGATTAATGGATGATGAATGAGGAAGGTGTCAAGCTTTGGGTACTGATGGACTTCAATACTGCCAAGGGTTGTTGGGCAGACAATGGCCAAGTCCTGCAGGCCAAGAGCAGTGGTGTTGGCTTCAACGTACTCATGCATTATGCCCTACCTGCTGTGCGTGCCACCAATTTGCAACAGACAGGTACTCGGGAGGATGCTGGTGATGCCGGCCCGAGTTGAGGACTTTACAGAGGGGAAGAAGGGAGAAGGGCCTAAGCCTAGTCGATACCCAGAATGAGGGAATATGTACATGCATGTCCTACTTATATAGGTTAAGAAGCGACATGTGGAATAAGGAATGTGAGATAACAAGGTATGCAGAGCATATGGTTATTGTCTACAACGAATAAAATTAGAATGAAGGGATGCAAAATGGGGATAGAACAATAATGGATAGGATAATAGAAATGTGGCCAAGGATAGGACAATAGGGAGTGACCGACTATAAAACAATGGGGTCATGGCTGAGGATAATATAAGGACAGGAAGTCCCAAGGTGAGACGAACCAAAGGGTGAAGACAAAGAGTGTGGATGGTGGACATGCCAAGCTGAGACCAGCATACCAAGTGTTATGCATGCAGTATGGACACTTGGTTGTGGATATAGGATGGTTGCTTGGTCGGCACTGCCAAATAAACGGGTCTCAGTACGTGTACTTGATAGAAGGAGTGGATGAGGGATAGGAACAAGGAATGTGGATGATGGACATGCTGAGCTGAGACCAAGGGATCAAGTGACATATATATGGTTTGGTCCATGTGTGGTCATGGATTGATCGCTTGGTCTGCAGTACTGAGTGGCTGGGTACTCAGTACATGTACTTGACAATATGCTCACATATCTGTTTTCAGTATATAATTGTTTACTTCAACTTTATGTCACATTTCCTTTTTATATTTCTGATCCATTTTCCTCATTTGTAATTCCACTTTGCTATTACTTGTTCTATCATATGATCCATTGCTATGTTAATTTAGGGTAACTCTATTAGACAACAGAGTGACACATGTCATCCCACTCTGCCTTGGAGAATATCAAATTGGAACATTAGCATCCTGTTTTTCCTTTGATCTTCACCTTTCTCATCTAGTATAGGAATCCATTCTCGCTTACATGGTCTCTTTATAGATAAGAAATTAGTATAAGATCTTATACTTTCATTAGTCTGCTCTTCAGTCAGAAATCAACTAAGATTTCCTCATTTACTTCTGTCTTATTTCTGTTTCATTTCTGTCTTGCTATTATGACCCTTGCCATTATTAAATTAGAGCCTAGTGAAATCTGATAGGCACAATACATAAGTTGAAGCCAAACCCTATTACAAGCCTCACCATTGTTTCAACATTGAGAGATTTACATTTAGAACTATAACAACTACATCCTTCTCAGTTCTTAACAAACTCCCTCTATCCTCAGAGTATATATCCATTCTGGTAGTAGTATGCTGACACTTTAAGCAAAGTATATTCATTCCTACAGTTGATATAATCACCTTAACTGAACTTGAAAAGCTCTGTGTATCCTATATCTTTTCTAAATATGGTGTACCAAACAAATGGAACAGGGTGAGAAAGAATTAAGAGATTAAGAGACCTAAGAGACAAGTATGAGAAATGACAAGTGAGATGTGCTGAATTTGGGTGAGTCTTGGTTTGGAACAGAGTGCAAAAGATGGATGGATAAGATAGAGGAAATTGAGAGGGATCTTGGGTATCAGAGGGTATCAGAGACAGATAATATAGGATTAAGTCATTAATAGCTAAAAAAAAAGAGAGCATGCAAGTGCAGAGAAAACAAAAACAAATGGATTTGGTTTAAGGGAACCATGGTTCTAGCATAGCAGGGTGGGCTGAGTGAAATTTGGTAACAATCTCAGATGTGTGACTAAGCCAAGGTCATCCAGGGATTGGAGTTGCTTCAGAAGCCATAAGGTTTGTGTTGTTGTAATTTGGAATACATATATGTGGTGCAAGACTTGCAGAATTTGACAACTTAAGTGTGTAGACTTGGCTAAGTGTATTCTCAGCAAATAAGGGCTAACATTTTGTTTTGACTGAAGTAACTTGAGAGTACATGGTTGTGCTTATATTGAAGTACTTGTAGTCACAGGTTGTTCACCTTGAGTACATAGCTTTGGTTGTCCAGTTGAAGACAACCATCTTCTAATTGCATCTATCTTGGGCTCAGCTTCACTCGATCACCCAGATGTTATATAGCTACAGGGTCTAAGGGTAGAGTGGAAAGGATTTCAGAGTGGAGGGATTTGGGGTCTATGATGATACTGGCTTGGAGAGTAGGTTTACAATACATGTCCATGGTCATCATCCAGGCTTTCAAGAATGCATCAGACTTGAATAATACATCCCAAAGCAAGTCTGTTACACCCACTTCCCACCTGATGAGATACCACAGATACCAAAGATGGTCCTACAATCCTGTGCTCCTATGATCCTATGATCCTATACTCCTGTGATCCCATGTTTCTGTAAATACCCTATATAACTATGTTGGCTATCAATTGAAATGGCCTACAACAGAGAGCTGAACAACTATCTTTGATCTAAATGTTCAGGTGTGTTGTCCTCTGCAAGACAAACATATGGGATGATACAATAGTATGATTTTTTCCCTTTTGCTTCAATTTCTGTATAAATTTCAATGATGTTAGATTTTGTTGATAATTCAGCTGCAACTGTTGAATAGAGGGACATTTTGCTAATAATGATAATAATTTAAATAGATATTACAGATTGAGGATTGGAATAGAATGTGGTTTGCTGTATATTTACCAAGACACTATATGAGCTCTGGTACAGACAAAAACCAGATGTCTCAAACTTTTGAGTGTGGGGATGTTCAGCATATGTTTATGTGCAGAAAGACAAATGAGTAGGAATCAACTCACATATGGAGAAATGCATTTTCCTTGGTTACCCAGATGGTTTCAAGGCATGGAAGTTTTACAACCCTGTTACCAAACATGTTGTCATAAGTGAGCAGGCTGAATTTGATGAACACTACTTCCCAGGACTCAAACAGACTTGGAATCAATCAATCACCTCTGTTACATCCCCACTCACAGTGTCAGAGTATCAGATGCCTCTGTCAATGGTGCAGGCCTTACATGATGATGAATCTGAGTCAGAGATTACTCCAAGAATAGTACCAGAAGCACCATTGCCACTTCAAACATCTAGCACCACAGCAGACTCTCCATACCATGAAATCCACTCACCACCAGCTATAGTGACATCCCCACGTGATACCATGTTCCCAGAAGAGCAATTACCTTCCACTGGACCTATATCTCTGGCTGAACCCTCGGACAGTATGGCTCCTGCTCTGGCACCAATACTGTTACAGCATTGGGCAGCAAACCCATGGAGAAATGCAGGTGTAGCACCAAGGGAATGGTGGCAAACATGGGAACCAACCCAAAAGACAGATGAGATTGAAGAATGTGATAAAGCTATACAAACTACATTATCATCATGGTATACAGATCCTCAGACATTCAAGGAGGCTATGACACGTCCTGATGGACAACAATGGAGAGAAGCCACAAACCTTGAGATGAATAACCATCTTGAGAATGGAACTTGGGAATATATCAAATTACCTCCAAATGCAAAGCTTATTGGGTGTAAATGGGTATTTCAACTTAAACATCATGCTGATGGAACTGTTGAATGCCACAGAGGCAGAGTTGTAGCAAAAGGGTACACTCAGAGACCCAGATTTGAGTATACAGAGGACACTACATTCTCACCTGTTTACCGCCCTGCCTCCCTCCAATTCATTCTTGCACTAGCCACCAAAGAAAAACTTCATCTTCTATCAGTCAACATCTCACATGCATATATACTTGGTAAAGACCTTGAGGAGGTCATTTATATGAGACAACCTGAAGGTTATCACCAAGGAGGACCGAACACTGTATGTCGCTTACTTAAACCATTATACAGCCTGAAACAATCAGCATGTAACTAGAACACATGTCTGCATGAAGTACTGACATCCATGGAATTCACATGTTGTGAAGCCAATCGAGCAATATATATCTATACTCGAGGGGAAGTGCAAATTATACTACTAATCTTCATTGATGACATCACCCTTGCTGGGACCTCCCCTGCCGCAAATGACAAAGTGGTAGAGGAACTTCAATCACACTTTAAACTGCAAGACCTTGGCCCAACTAAGTTTTTACTTGGAGTCCATATTGTTCATGACATTCACAACCAAACTATCTCAATCTCACAGCATCAATATGTCATTAACATACTAGAATGCTTTGGGATGACAGATTTCAAACCTGTTCACATACCAATGGACACTAGTATTACATTAACCTCAGAGATGTGCCCAAAAACTGAAAAGGAAGTGGAAGAATTGCAGAACATGCCATATCTTGTAGCTGTAGGTTCCCTCATGTACCTTGGAACAATCACACAGCCAGATATAGCATATGCAGTAGGTGTACTTGGAAGGTTCAGCCACAACTCTGGACCATGACATTTGCTAGTGGTCAGACACCTTCTACGCTACCTGAAAGGCAGTATGGACTACAAACTCATTTATAAGTCTGATCAAGAGGCTAAAGAATTATTTGTGACATACACTGATGCCAACCATGGTGGAAACAAAGACAATGGTCGGCCAACAGGTGGCTATATTACTTGTGTTGGCGGTGGAGCTGTAGACTAGAGAAGTTGGCTACAGCCCATTGCGACACTGTCCACCACAGAAGCTGAGTTTGTTGCTGCGGTTGAAGCAGGGAAGGCCATCAAATGGATCAGAAACATCTTACAGGAGTTTGGTTACCCTGTAGAGTGCTCATCCAGACTCCTAATTGACAACCAATCGGGACTCACTGTTTCCAAAAATCCAGAGCACCATGGCCATATGAAACATCTTGACCTTAGATTCTTTTGGCTATGTGATCAGGTTGAGGCAGGGATCATATGTCCTTTTTACATTCCCACTTCTGATCAAATTGCCCACATACTCAAAAAAAAGCATTACCGTGTGCGACCCTAGAAAAATTCAGGATGCTCCCAGGATTGCAAACATGATTTCAGGTGTTGTGGAGTTACTTTGTCAAGGGGGGGTGTTAAATGGATGACTCACTAACTACAACCATGGGGTGCAGAGTTTAGAACTTCCTTAGTTACTTACTCCGTACTTCAGATATTGTCAGTTTATTCAGTTTTCCTATTCTTGGAAACCGCTAGGTCAAACTGTGCCAAAGTGATCTCACACTTCAGCACTTCTCTGGCACCGCCATTTAAAAAAGTATAAAACCTGGCCTATCATCATAGGTTCTCTTCACCGCTTCAACTGGGAGGCACTTAGGTGCTCCCCACGTGTGACGGTGTTTTTTCTTGGCCTCCCCATGTGGTAGACAGTGGCGAGCAGGATGCGATCGCAGGCTCGTGTCGGCGTCGGTCCTGGGTCACAGGTCCCGCTGGGTGCCCAACCCTTTTTGTTTTCGACGTTTTAGACGAGGTCTGGATGTTGATGCCACTTTGACAACTCGTGGACTGGGGCAGCAGGATGCGATCACAGGCTCGTGTCGGCGTTGATCCTGAGTCACCGGTCCCCGCCCCCCCCCCCCGTGGACTGGGGCAGCGCGGGGTGTGACTGCAGGCTTTATGCTGCATCGGCCCTGGGTTATCGGTCCCATCATTGGAAGAAGCGCCATCCAGTCCTCGTCGACGTCGGGCCCGCGTCGGGCCCTTTTTCGCCCTCCTAGACGTACAGATCTTTTGCGCCCCCTATGCAGGACTCCCTCACTACGGACGGTGGCGCACTACGGACGGCGACGACGGCGAGGGTGATGGCGAACGCGGCGATAGCGATGGCGGGGACGACACAACCCTCAAGACGGATTACTGACCATTGCTTTTCTAGCGGCTCACGATAACATCGTGGCCCCCCTCCCCCTGCTTCTTTTTTTCCAAGGTGTTCAACCTCGCTGTTCGTTACGGCAACGGGGACTTTGCAAAAAAAAATGGAGTGGCGGTGTTCCTTATCGCTTGAATTTCCCTGAAATAATAGTTCAAATGGTTAGAATTTTTATAGCTCAAAGAGAATATTAGAACCTCTGAATTGCTGTAACTATGTTTGTTTGTTAAGTACTTCAGTGTTAAGAAGCTCAGAGCAGTATGTATACATATGGGATTGATGTAATACTTGCTACTCCTGATGAGGGGACGGAGGAGTGTCCATGTCACGATAGCCATATTGATTCTGGAGGATGAATATCATTAAATGAACCCCCTCTGTGTTTGGCCACTCAAATTCAAACCACATCCGCCTCAAGTGAAACGCCGTCATGATTCAACCGACAACATTCATGACCCGAACCAACCAACAGCCGTTGGATTTGAGCAACCGGTATCAGAGAGCTGATATCATCAGGTTGCGGTCTTTCCTTGTTGTTGCCCTGTTGTAATGTTGTCGTGATGCCGTGGCTCTAATGGTGCTGATCAAGTTTATTGCATTTATATAAATCTGTATTCTTTCGTGCCCACAAGAATAGCAATATAATCTGGAACAATGTGATTTCATATCAGATCAATGGCCATTGAAGTACTTCTTGAAAAATGCGGGTGACATTTCAGGTTGATTCGGGAGCGCCAATTCGAGTGACAGATGAGGATTGGGTAGAGTCTTGCCTTCGAGGATGCGTGTTCCTTTCGCCATCAATCCTTCCATTGTCATCACTGGTTTCGGTCTCTTTGGTTGCGACATCTCTAACGTTGAGAACCAGTCGCCCGGACTGAATATATATATAAGAGATTGCGGTATAATTAAAAGGACTAAATCTCACAGTGATCGAAATGACAACAATCAACCACCTTGATGAGAATCGGGATCTCAGCTATGAGCCAGCAATCACTGAGGGTGAACTCACTGTTGTGGAATTCCGGTCAAATTCTCATTTCCAAATGCAAAAAAGAGTGTGACGAGGAGGTACATGACTTTGTGCATGGTCAGATAATCTTAATGGTGATATAGTATCGCTCACTAAAAATGCTTCATCAGAAGAAGAGGTAGAGATAAGGCTGTCACCGGTATGAAGAGGCACTAGGAACCCACCAGAAGCAGTACCATGCTGCATCCCTGTAACCCTCCATATTAGTTATTCGTCAATGGGAGAAAAGAGGTTACTCAAATACCTGAAGAATACCTTCAACAAAGGTGTCAAGGAGAAATGGGGCACTTTCACTCGCTTGAATAAGCTATACATGGTGAGAACAAAATATATGCCTATATATCGAATATCTGGGTCAGGAAATTGTGTGAATACTACCATCAGTTGGTATACCTTGGAAGGGAGCGAAGATGGCACTGTGCGGCCATTCAGTCTTGATGCACACGTCACTTTGAGAAATATCTTGACTCACCTACTGCGAATTACTGCTCCTTTGCTGGGTACGACTGTTGAGAAGCAACCGAGCAAGATGCCAGGAAGAGGATTCGGAGTGGGTATTGCAGTTGGTAGAAAGAGGATTCCAATGTATATGAAAGCGCCCTATGATAGATCGATAGAGTCAGAAACATTGGCAATGGGAAATGATCCTATAGTATTTACGACTTCCGCTGCACGGACAGTCAGCCCACTTTAGCACATATGAATAAAACACACCCAGCCAAACGACCACTAGAAATGCAGCCACTGTTACAACACATGTAAGTTCTCAGTGTGTAACACAGCAAAGTGCATTACTTCTTTTGCTTTGGCGGTACAGGGCATATACTCGGATAGTAATGATGAGATCAACGGCCGGCACAACAAAAAGCGTTCCCCTACACCTGTGTGAGTGTACAAGTCATTGTCGGAATGACAAGTGTACCATATTTGAAATTGATGGAAGAATCCACAGCTATACATAAGTATGAGCAACTCAATGACTGATCATTACTATCAGTCAAAGGTCTTACAACTACCAAAACACGAGGGATCAGAAAACTTTGGAGA
>QLPG01006655.1:0-16610 GCA_003314385.1 Gomphus sp. MG54
TCACCTAGGTCAAATGAAAAGGCGTTGATCCAAAACGTCACATGGTTTTCATATATCACTTGGCGATTAAGGCCACGCTACCGATAGAGTAAGATTCCTGATTACAAATTGGGCTAGGCCGGTCGGAATGTATATGACTTGATCCGATATGCCACATGGTTCTTGCCTAGCTATAAATAGAAACTGCACACATGCCCACGGGATCCGGGCCGACCCGGGAATCTTTAATTGCTTGTGCGACCTTGATCGCCTAGTTATTTATAGAAGCCGCAACACAGTTCAGGGTCCCTGCATTGATTAGTCAGATTACCTGTCCCACATAGAGTTCCACCGGATCGGGTCGGAAGGCGTGCGGCTAACTAAATGGCATTTGGCGATCAGGGTCGTGCCAAGAACACCGATGTCAACTCAAGATATCCGGATCGGGTCACAATAGGATTTGATCGGCACCGCCACACGTGAAGCATTACTTGGCGATCAAGATTGCGTCGTTAATTGAGTGAGATTGCCGGTATCACCTTGAGATACACCGGATCGGGTCGGTAGGTGGGCAGCTGCTAAATGGAATTTGGCCATCAGGATTGACTGGTTGAACTCACGATACTCAAAGTACCAGCGGCTACTAAATAGTAGTTGGTGATCAGGATGGCGCGACCGATGGGGCATGAGTACCGATATCAACTTCGGTTCCCCTGGATTGGGTTGGGATGTGTAAGAATACTGATACCATATTGGGTCAGGTTAGTAGTAGGAAATAACCGACATGCTATCCCTTGACCTATGGCGTGCGTTGTGTATCGTTTATTGATCGCGCCAATTTGGGCTCTACCAACACCCATCTGCAAAGACGATCAGGTGATGAAACTTGACAGCTAGTTGTTCCGTTGGAAAACAGCCTGAATATTCGACCTGTGTATTTACACTCAGTCCCTACAATACTCCAGGAATTCTGCCAAAGTCGATATCTTCGTCATCAGACCTGACCAGGCTGGGAGCGTTATAAAGGTGACTGTGTCACACGAAGCACCATCGAGATCTGTAGCATAGTTACCATTGTTGGATTAATAACCCGCGTCGCTTTGACATGTGAGCCAATCCTTGTTTCCATTGGCATATACCTTTTTTTTTTTCTGTGGAAATCAAAAATAAAATATTTCTAATGATACTTTAATTTGTTTCATGTCTCTAGGGTATACATTGCTTACTTGGATATGGTCTCCCCTCAGTCCTTTGACCTACACACTCAAACGCTGAGGTGAGATATCACTTTTATTTACACCTTTGTGGATTCACTAACCTACACATGATAGATCTTCGTATAAGTGAATTCAGTTCTATTCAGGCTGATCAGGTCAACTGACTTGCTCTACCGGTGACACAACCTGCTCCGTATGATTGAGGATGAACGGTACACAAGATAGCGTCCCGGTGATTGCTCTGTGGACCGTCTGGGTGCCAAGACGCAGGAGGTTAATTGCTATCTCAGAAGCTCGATCAGCAATCTCTGATATGATAGCATGATCACAATATCGGGCCGATTTAACGTGCGAAGGTATAATAGTGTGATTGCCGCCTTCAGACATCGTTATTCAATCAAAACTGGTAACTGTGATCACGATATCAACGTTTCTTGATTGCCGCCATTTGACGTGTATCAGATATCACATAATCTGACGCTGGGTTGAAATGCCCCTGATGGCGTGTTCGCATTCTCGGACCGGTGTAACAACGTGCCCCAGGGGTTGATTGCGGCTTCTGGCGCTGAGTAGATCTTACCTGATCCGGGTCAAAGCACTCATTCAATAACGAAAATCACAGACTCTTCGCGGGAAGCAGCAATCAATCCCTGGAGCGCGTTCCACCGGCCCGGGAGTCTTTACGCGTCATTGTAAGTCAATTTGAAGATCACAGCGTCAGATTGCAATCATTCTAGTATGCGATATTGACCCGATATGGTCATCAGGTGATTTCCATGTGCTTCACATGTGGCGGGTCGGATCAAATTCTATTCCTAAAGCACCTTGAGTTAATATTGGTCATCTTGGCATCACCCTGATTGCCACATACGATTTACCCCCGCCTCCTGACCCAACTCAGGGACACTCAATGTGATGCCGGTAATCTCACTCAATCAATGACGCGACTCTGCTAATATATGCTTTACCTGTAGTGGTTCAGATTAACTCCTATCTTCTCGCGACACTGATTGCCACGTGATATATATCCCGAGGCTGGTCCGGTCTATCTTAATGAACCATCCGAGATCCTGGACTCCAGGACTCAATGTTCTCTGTTCCCATGTGCCGGTAATTTCATTGACTTCAATAACTCAATCTGATAAAGCAGGAGGTGCTTATCACACAACTAAGGATGACCAAATTCCCGCCATCAACCGACAATAGCCAATTTGTGCATTTATAAGATCAGACACCTTTTGGGATTTATAACTTCATGGGAAACCCTGATCGGAGTGATCAAAAATAATCAAGAAACAATATGGTGCTGGTGTGGTGTCCCAATTTAGTCAGCGGCCAATCAAGGCTAACCTAAACTAATTCCCCTCTATCTTGCTCCAGCATGTGGCACAACCTTGATTAATCTGATGTCCATTGATCAGTGAAGTGTGAGGAATAATAAGCGATAAACGACAAACAATGTGTCTAATGTTTCGCTCAACCCTGATCAGCACCATAGAGAGTACACAATAATTGATATACTTAGTGGGAGTAACATGCCGTGGTCGACGTAAGATATCATAATGGATCAACTCCCACCTCATCCAAGCCCGATTAGGTCTGATGTTGGGTAGCACCATTCTAATTGGCTTTATAACCCATAATAGACAGTGACATATGCGTATTGTAACTTACCGGATCAAATCTACCTGCTCCCAGCCTGACAAGTTTGATATTGGTGATCGTGTACGATGTGGGGTTTAGCACTGATTGTGCCTTATGATGAGAAGAATACGAATAACCTGGAATGAGGCAAGTTTGAAGTACAATGGAGAATCATGCTTACATATAATGCAGATAGAGAAGTGCTTGATTTGATGAGTCCCTGATTGCCTATAAACATAAATGAAAGTTTTCATGGATCTGATAATTGACTATATACAGAAAGCAGAAACAAGTCTTCAATACCCACCTTACAAACCTGGACTATGTAATTCCAATTCAAGTCATTCTTTTTTTCTTTTTCTTTTTCTTTTAGAGAGGAGGCAGACTACAATGTTCAATCTGTCAGAACCGACAGCAGATAGCAGAAATAAATGTACGCACCACAAAAAAATTTACACACTACTACAGATATGACCCTACTTGGCTTAATGGAGGCTGCTTATACAGGATGAACGTCATAGGAACGTCATATCTTTGGAAACTCTGTAATTAAGCAGGAATCCTCAAACTCTGTTAATCGAAATTAAAAATAACTCTGACACAACTTGAACGAAACTGCGCGCCATATGTCGCACTGAACAGAGCTCCAGCTGTGTCACACACGGGAATTGCTGTTCAGGTGAGCGTGTAAACCCATTAGCATCTTCGTTTGTAGAAGAAATCATAAAATTGGGGCCTCTGCTTGAAAGGGTATTCTCTAAAAACACGAAAGGTGTATCTCAGTCAACCGTGAACAACCTCACTGAAGGATATCCAGCCTGACGTGTTTTGACATTCGGATTAGTCGTGGAAGCAGGATGAGTTAATGAAACTGATGATAATCACATGGGTGCGTCCAGTGTCATAGATATAATTTTGAAGCATTTCTCAATCAGCCATGGGATTCTAAGAAGGGAACAGATTGGTTTGCCAAGAGTGGGCCACGAGGTATATGGTACGAGTTTGTTGACTAATGGTCACGTGATGACATGGCAACATGAATATAGCCTTTTAATCCTTCTCGGAAAGAGGATCCAAATTGGATCCATTGGCATTAATCCAAGTACTCTAGATGTGTCATAACTCAACGTGCACAGTTAGAAGAACATACCGATAGTTTGAAACATCTTCGCAGATTGAGAATTTTCAGAGGAGTTGAATCTTGTTGTTTCGGTCTTTTCGATTATTATAACCTCACGATTTTCTTTCCTAAAGTGCTTATCAATCATAAATACAAAACACAAGTGCGATGGACTAGTATGTCCGTATTTGCCCATGTGGCACCTCAGTGGTGTAATGTTAGCAATATTTCCAAATCGCCGATAATGAGAGTTTTGGGAAAGGGTTAACAATATTGATATAGGTAAACATTCATACAAGAAAAAGTACAGGGACTTAGATCATAAGGCTCCTAGCAGCAGGGAGGGGATATTTCCATGACACATAAGTGATTCCGCTTGCAGTACACTCCCATAATATCCTCCTGCATACATAAATCCGATCCCTTGTTGAGTAACAATTGAATAATGGCTTCATGAGCTGATACTGATGTCGCCTGGAATGGACTACCGTAGTATCCCCCCTAGATGTTGACATCCGCTCCTAGACCTAAAAGGAACAGAACCATGCCCTCGTCCCCTGATAATGATGCCAAGTGAAGGGGAGAGCCAACCTGTCCTCGCTGCAGGTTTATGTCCGCTCCTTTCTCGGCCAGTAAATGAGCAATATTTTTGTGACGCATCATCAACGCCATCTGCAACGCACTGCCGCACCACCCGCACTACAAGTTCACCTGCGCTCCCCGCTCTATCAGCAAGGACACGGTAGTCTGGTAACCCATGAATGACGCTGATTGTAGCGCGGTACCGTAGTAACCTCCCAGCATATTTATGTCTGCTCCCATATCTAGCAGCAAGCAAACTATGGTGTCATGACCTGCTGCCGAAGCTGCCTGAAGTGGGCTTCCGAACAATCCTCCTTGATTATTCACATCCGCTCTCAGATCAAGGAGGAGTCGAACCATGTCCTCGTGCCCTAGTAACGCTGCCGTGTACAATGCGGAACCATCCTGTTCGTTTATGTTGGCACCTTTCTCGACTAACAAGCGAACAATATTTTCATAACGTTGTGTTGATGCCGCCTGCAGTGCACTGCCATATTCTCCTCTCTGTAGGTTGACATCTGCGCCCAGATCGAGGAGGAGTCTAACCATGTCCTCGTTCCCTAGTGATGCCGCCCGGGATAGCGCAGAACCATCCTGTTCGTTTACATCGGCGCCCTTCTCGACCAGCAAGCGAACAATGTTCTCGTGAAGTTCTGTCGATGCAGCCTGCAGCGCACTGCCATATTCTCCCCCCTGTAGGTTGACATCTGCTCCCAGATAGAGGAGGAGTCGAACCATGTCCTCGTTCCCTAGTAACGCTGCCGTGTACAATGCGGAACCATCATGTTCGTTTATGTTGGCGCCTTTCTCGACTAACAAGCGAACAATATTTTCGTAAAGTTGTGTTGATGCCGCCTGCAGCGCACTGCCATATTCTCTTCTCTGTTTGTTGACATCTGCTCCCAGATCGAGGAGGAGTCTAACCATGTCCTCGTTCCCTAATGACCCCGCCCGGTATAGCGCAGAACCATCCTTTTCGTTTACATCGGCGCCCTTCTCGACCAGCAAGCGAACAACGATCTCGTGAAGTTCTGTTGATGCCGCCTGCAACGCACTGCCATATTCCCCACCCTGTAGGTTGACATCTGTTCTCAGATCGAGGAGGAGTCGAACCATATCCTCGTGCCCTAGTAACGCTGCCGTGGCGGAACCATCCTGTTCGTTTATATCGGCCCCTTTCCTGACCAGCATGCGAACAATGTTCTTGTGACATCTTGCCAATGCCGCCTGGAGCGCACTGCCATATTTTCCTCCCTGAAGGTTCAAATCCGCTCCCCTGTCGATCAACAAGCCCACGATGCTCTCGCGACGTTTGGCCGATGCCGCTTGGAGCGCACTGCAATATATTCCTCCCTGAAGGTTCAAATCCGCTCCCCGGTCGATCAACAAGCGCACGATACTCTTATGACCTATTTCCGATGCCGCCTGCAGCGCAGTGTTATACATCCCTCCCTGAAGGTTCACATCCGCACCCCGGTCGATCAACAAGCGCACGATGCTCTCATTACATCTTGCCGATGCCGCCTGAAGAGCACTGCCGTACTTCCCTCCCGCCAAGTTCACATCTGCTCCATGGTCTAGCAGCAAACGCACGATGCTCTCGTGACCTCTGTGTGACGCGGCTTGCAGCGCACTGCCATAAGCTCCGCCATGCAGGTTCACCTCTGCTCCCCGGTCGATTAATAAGCGCACAATACTTTCGTGACCGCTGCGTGCTGCCTCGTGTAGCGCACAGACATGGGATCCTCCCTGCGCATTCACATTCGCTCCCTGGTCTATCAACAAGCGCGCGACGCTCTCGTGACCCCCCAATGATGCCCATTGCAACGCACTGCGTTCCTTTCCATCTTGTATGTTCACATGCGCTCCGTTGTCTAGCAACAGGCGCACGATGCTTTCGTGACCACACTGTGACGCCGCCCCTAGCGCACTGCCATACTGTCCTCCTTCCGTGTTCACTGCCGCCCCCATCTCAATCAACAAACGAACGTTGCCCTTGTGACCCAAATACGAGACCTCCTGGAGCACATTGCCATACGGCCCGCCTTGCATGTTCACATCCAAGAAAGCTCCTTTATCTAAGAGCAGGCGAACAATATTTTCACGACCGCGCGCTAACGCCGCCTGCAGTGCACTGCCGTGCCTTCCTCCATCCATACTCACATTCGCTCCTCGCTCTATCAGCAAACGTACGATGCTTTCGTGACCGCCGTAGGACGCCTCCTGAAGTGCAGTGTCAAAAAAACCCCCCTGCATGTCCACACATGCACCATGCTCCAGAAGCAAGCAAGCAATCCTCTCATGGCCATGTCCTGAAGCCTGTTGGAGTGCAGTGCCCCAACGCTCTTCGTTTGCATTCACGTCTGCTGAATTTTCGAGCAGCAAACGAACGGTGCTCTCATGCCCATATCTCGACGCCACCTGCAATGCTCCGCCATGAAATCCTCCGGGCAGGTTCACGTCCGCTCCAAACTTTATCAACAGCCAGATGATGTCCTCGTTACCATGAAACGATGCCGCATGCAGTGCCCCGCCAAATGTTGAATCGCGTTCACTTCTATTCACATCCGAACCACCCTCCAATAGAGTTTCAGTTGTTCTTCTCAATCCAGCCAAGGACATGTAATAAAGAGGAGCGCATCTCACACCTGAATGTTTCAACTCGTCTACTTCATCCGGATTGTGCAATGTCAGCCAGTTCGCATATACGGCATCCTGGGATTGCACAAGCTCCATTATTAGTCGATGCAGAGCATCCGAGTCGCCATCATCTGCCCGAGCATGGCTCATCCAGTTCTGCGCTGCATATTGACAGAGTGGATGCATTTTGCGTGGGTATATAGATCCAGGCTGCGTGAATTGCAGCAGGTAGACAAGACATGTCTTGGCAATCGTGGTGTCGGCCATTTTCTGGTTGAACGAATAGAACGACAGATTGGCGTTTTGTTGGCGGAGGTAGTCTGAGATCAGATATTCTCGGACAGAAAAATGAGCGAGCTTGAGTGTGGGACGGTGAGTGATGCGAGACCAGTACGAGTCAACGTTCCTGCCAGAGTTTATTATAGTCTCTTCCTCGTCGTCCGATTCCTCCATGGACCCTTCATCATGACTCCAAACATCTGGGACAGTAATAGCCACCAAACTGGGGCATATATCTACAATTTGTCGAGAGTCAAACGGTCGTCTATCCGGGTTAAACAGAACCCGATCTTCTGCGTCGGGATCTGTGGCGAGCACTTCAACACCTTCTTCTAGCGAAATCGTTCCAACGGAAAACGAAAGCCATTGAAGCACCCGGACAGCAGAGTTCCTATCTTCTTCATCGATATTCAACAGAATCTGGTCATAGGTCTCGTACAGGGTCTTCGGGAGGGATTTGACGGCTTTCTTTAGCTTGGCTGGAGAACGGCACCTTCGCAGCACGTCCAACTGACAATTAATCCATCGGAACCTTTCAGTGATGTCAGTAAAAAATTGTTGCAAATTGGTGGGTGGACCGCATTACATTCCCTGCGCACCCTCGATCAAAACAGTCTCGACCAATTTCTTGTCCTCTTCAGAGTACAGCTGGAACTCGTCATCATGCTCCAATGTTTTGGTCACGTGAAGTTGAATGTCATTGTCAACAGAACTTGGGTCCATTGTCAACTCGTGTGAGACTAGATCCTTCAACCCTCTGGAAATATCGTATTCATGGCGACTAGTTGCTAGTAGGTGTAATGTGCTAATCCCCCAGCTGTGGAATGTTTTGAGAAGTTTCAGGAGTCCACGACGATCGTGGCATTCGTCGAGCGCATCAAATACCAGAAACACATGGTCGAAGCTGCGGATGATAGATTCTAGGGCGGAAATCAACTCTTCGGGTGTGAGGGGTCGGCGCCCCTCTTCGTTCTGGGAGAATAATTTCGATAAGGCGTCAGGAGTGCTGGGTAATTGAAATGAGATCTGTTTAACAACGGAGCTGAGAACAACACGGGTATCTATGTCTTTTGATTGAAACTCAAAATAGACATATGCATAAGCCATCGACGGTCGTTTCTGGCAATAATCGGAAATACTCTCGATGATCGTAGAGCTGAATTCCACACGCGTTAGCGTGACTCACTATAAACGCATTCTACTCGCCATAGAATTGTTTTCCCAGCACCAGCTGGACAAGTGAGTCAGCGGCAAACAATTTTTTTCAGGGAAATACTTAGAAACTCACGCATTCCATGAAGCCATAGGAACGAGTTGTCTTTCATTTTCCAGTCCTCGAAGTGATCTCCGTTCACAAACCACAGCCCCGTTGTTTCTCGTCTCTCCCTCCGAGAACTGGCATGCTTTAACCGTTGGTCAGGAGCTGCCAGCCAATCATATATCTTCTGCCGACGTTCATCTGCAAGCAATGTCAGTAGCCAGTTTGATAAGGATTAAATACGCTGCTGCGAGGTTCAAATGGTCACACCTACCATGGGATGTGTTGATGGAGTTGATATTGTAATGCAAAGACACTCCTTCACGAGTGTCTTTAAAAGAGAATGTCAGTCGGCGTAAAGCTCTTACGTGTTCAACGCCAGCAAGAAAACATACTGATGTTCACATTGGACAGAGTGGTGCTAATCAATGGCGACGGCATCGGTTGGGCGCGAGTTGCAACAGAGTGTCTTGATGTCTTTGCCTCAAGTCAAGCTGTGGAAGGATGGTAGGTAGTGGATGGTGGTTAAGAGTTGATGAGCTCGCTGACGCACAGCCTCTCGAAGCCGCATCAGAACCCCAATCCATAACAAACAACAACAGCGGCAAACGATCCTTGTTCGCCTAAGATACAACTGCATTTATATGATTCAGCGTTTTTAAATTCATCTGCAATATTTTTAAGTTGCGTATAAGTTAAAAGCATGTTTTGTATGAAGTCTTAGGCCCCTTGTAGATCAGAATCAGTTCTTGGTACTATGCAGGCAGGGGCAGGGGCGCTCACATCATTAGAATGTGTTATGTATTTATTTGGTTGGAGTGTCGCTGCTGAACCTTTGGCATCTTGCGATAAAGTGGTGTGGAAGAAGGAAACCTGCGGGTCAGTGGGCGGCAGAACCTGCCGTTTGTGTTGGGCGGGAGTACATCCCAAAGTCGGGCCCTGTTCCCGGAGTGTATGACACACAGATATGATTCCTTGCTGATAGTGGAATAAATGAGGCAAATTCAGCCCCAGGCGAAGCGTATAAATTTACAATGACTGAAAGAGGAGAGACCAGGGACGGTGATGTAGTTCATTGAGATTAGCCGGACTTCAATGGTACTCTTGTGGAGCAAGTGAATTTAAAGTTGATGTGATACGCATCTGAATAATGTTTTGAGTAGTAGGCGAGGCCAAAAATATGATATTTGACTTGACAAAGAAGCTGATGTCCCATGAGAACCGGGGGGCGATTGTGGTCGCAAAGTTTTGGTCCGAGGACATGAGGCACCGCCCTGGGCCGTATGTGGCAGAGATTATAAGTGTGATAAGTACCTTCCATTCAGGCCCTCGCTTCGCTCCTCTTTCGCTTTGCCATCATCTCCCACCTAGTTCTCTGCGGTGCTACTCGCGTTACTTTATTGTTTCTCTCGCCACTTTTCATTTTCGACCACGACAATCGATCGCCACACCAATCTCTCCGTTTGTTCAAACACGCCACCTACTTCAAATCTGCTTCTCTTGGTATTTCATCAAGCATTCCTTTGCCTGCCATTCTACTCGTTTATGGTCCCTTCTTCGATGTTGTCCCCATTTAATGGTTTTTTTCCCCTCTTCAGCGGCTCTTGCAGACGTCCGTGGTGAGCTCCCGTTATCTCTCTGCGAGCACTACCTCTTTCTCCGTACCCACTGAACTGCGCAGATTTGGCACTCAGCGTTCTGCTACTATCTGACGTTCTATTCTGCTAGTAATACCGCACTGGGAATGTCGTGCCTTGTTCTCATGTAAGTTTTAAACTCTTTATCATTTATTCAAGTGACCGCTGACAGCTACTGCAGCGCTCTGCTAAGTATGACTACCACATTTCGTGTGCTTGTAAGGTACGGGGGCGAGCGATGCGAGTCTGTAACATGATCTTCTTTCTTTATCTTGAGGTGAGCATCGCATGGCTTCTTGTGTGACTTCTTCTTCCCTTCTCCGTCTCTGTTGTCTGCTATCAAAGCAACTTGATCTTTGCCATGATCGTCAGCATTCCTAGTGCTCTCTGCTCTCTCCCTGTATGGAAACCTCTGGAACATGCCTGCTGTGTACCCGATCCTCTCCTTTCTTGGACCTTGGCCACGTTAATTCCACTTATGGAACCCAGACATTAATTTTATTTTACACGGAAAAGGTCGCCGTTGGTTTCTCGTATAGGTTCTTTTGCTCCGTCTGTCCTTTTTTTCCTGTCAATGCCTTTTGATTTTGCTCTCGCCTGCACTTTGTCTGCTGTGACTCTTACAAGTCTTTCTGCTTGTAAGGTCTTTCCATAAACAGCCTCCTCCATCTCCCTAATTCTCTGCTGTCGCAACTATACTGCTGTTTCTGCCCGTTTGCTTCTGTCACACTCATGTGTTGTAACCAAGGCAGTATTTCCCTCAGACATTCTCATTTCCATTTCTCTCTCACCCAGTCACATTTTTGCCGTGTACATCATATCTGCGTTGTACGCGCATCGTATGTCTGTCACATGTGTACCGGGTTCAGGTCACATGCGCGTCACTATTGACGCGTCAGCACTAACGCGTCTCTGGGAAGGGACGTGCACAAGGAGATTTAGTATATAATAAAAACATGTATTAGAATAATAATTACACAAATTTTCTATCCCATTTCCCCATTTTCTGTTTCACTCTCAGAATCAAGTAAACTATAATTCAATTGCTTCTAGATCATGGACCTTGACCACTCCGGTACTAACTCTGACATATGTCTTGTCTGGCACCATCTCTCATCCAGGTCTCTGTGGTGTCACTTTCTTGGATTCTCTCTTTTTCCTTTCGCCACTTTTCACTCTGAACCACCACCATCATTCGCCATAAATTAATCCCTCGGTTTTGTCGATCACCCCTTCTGTTTTAAATATTCTTCTCTTGGTATTTCTTCTCCAGGATTCCTTTGCTTGCTATTCTACTCGTTTGTGGTCGCTTCTTCGCTGTTGGACCCCCTGTAATTTGATTTTCTCTTGAGGAAGTCTAACCGACTTCGATTATCTGCCTGCGCCTGCTACTTCTTCCCTCGTACTCACTGGACTGCGCAGTCTTGACACTTAGCGTTCTTCTCTGACAATTTTTGTGCTGTTTCCCGACAAAGCTGGAAAGCTTGCGCATCTCATCAGAGAACAGCAAGACCGCACTGGGAAACCTCGTTCTCAAGTAATTTTTGAACTCTTTACCACTTATTCAAGTGACCGCTGACAGCTACTGCAGTCCTGTGCGAAGTGTGGCTACCACACTTCGTCTGATTGTAAGGGACGGGGGCCAGCGATGCAATTTTTGGACAAGATCTTCTTTATCTGCTTTTTATTAATGGGTCCTCCCTCTGCTCTGTTGCTGTTGCATCATGACCTTTCTGCCAAGCTGATCCTGCCTCAATTATCATAAATCTATGTCCTTCTAAGTTGCAGGGCTAAGCATCGCAGGTTCCTTGTTTCACTATCTTCTCATCTTCTCCTTCTCGATTGTCTGTTATCAAAGCGACATCATCTCGGCCATACTTTTCAACATTCCTAGTGCTCTCTGCTCTCTGATTTACGAAAATATCGATCTTGGCTGGTTGTCTGTACCCGTTTCTCTCCTTTTTTGGACTTTGGTCATGGTGATGCCACTTATGGACCCGGACATCAATTTTGTTTTACTCGGAAAAGGTCACTGTTGATATCTCGTATTGGTTCTGTTGCTCCCTCTGTCCTTTGTTTTTTGTCAATGTCTTTTGATCTTTCTCTCGCCTTCACTGTACCTGGTGTGATTTCTATAGGTCTTTCTGCTTGAACATCCCCTTAGTGCTCTGCTGTCGCACCTAAAGACTGTAGCAGACTGTAGCAACACTGTTGCTACCATGACTTAGATACATCTCTCTTAGTCTATCATTGTGTGCTGCAGGGGTCAGGGTGTTGTCGTATTTCTGTCTTGTCAATTTGTCTGCTATTGACACCTCAAGATATTAGTTTCGCGGTTCTATAATGGCTCGCCGATCCAATCCTTTCCTGCCTCCCCTGTCCCTCCCTCCGCTTCATCCGCCGAATTCTGTGTCGTCGAACCCATTGATCTTGGCCATGGTTATGCATGCTACAGAGGTGAAAGGCACCGCCTCCACCATTTGTCTGCTATCAAAGCCCTCTATCTGGGCTCTGCTGTTTATACCATTACTCTTGAGATTCTTTCTTCATGTAAGCTCGATCATGATTCTGCCATATCCATCTGGTCGTACACTACGGGTTCTGTTTCTGACATTCCTTCTGCTTGCTCTCTCCTGTTGTCTACTTTCGAGACCACTTAATCTCGGCTCTGATTCTATTTCAAATTCCACAAATTCATCTGCTACACAATCGCTGCCTGCGACTTCTCCCTCTACCCGTTTCTCTCTGCTATCAAATATACCCCCACCTTGTTATGAATCGGACCATAGGATCTGTTTCACTCTATTGATGATCATTGTTTTTTTTGGGTGGCTCTCTTTCCCTCTGCTCATTGCTCCTCTGCCCTTGATATCACTTGCCTCAGCTCTGCTTGTAGTGTTATGGCCCTTCTTAATTGTGCTTTTGGTGGCGAGCTGTCATATTTCATATTCTTTACTTTATGCTGGTTCTTCTCCCCTTGTTTGATTTGTTTTTCTGCTCCGTTTGTCTTGTCTGCTACTGACACCACTTTGGTTCTATTATCAATCCCACAGACCCGTAGACCTTGTTGCTAATCTGCTTTTGCGTAGTTGGAGTGAGCGTTAGCTTCTTATCCGCTCCCTGTGTCATCTCGTCTGATCTTGACAATTGTATCTGTCTTGTTAAAGTGAGTCTCTCTGCTCTTGATTTGCACAGTCGCTGAACTCTCTTACAGCGTGAAATCTACCTCATGATGGCACCGTAAAATTCCAACGAAGAAGGTAGGTCACAATTTTCTGAATGACCAAGTGCATGAGGGCAGGGACCAAAATCCTTGCAGGTTCACTCTCCTATATGAATCGTGGATGCCTTTTTCTCCCATCAAAAAAAAGCATGTCTAGACATTCTGGGTATTACTATAAGGATTGATAACTTTACGGAGGGAATGTTATGTGCGGCGATCCTCACTTTCTTTTCATTCAAGAACCATGTCTCAAGCATCTATCTCCATGTGTTTCTCATCCTGCTCGAAGTTGGCACCGTTGCCTGGTTTCACCTGGACCATACCCGGTCAACATAGCATACTGAAATGATTGCCGCCATCTGCCGTATCACACAATCTGACGCTGTGATCTTCAAATTACCTTT
Organism: Gomphus sp. MG54; assembly: GCA_003314385.1. Classification (NCBI taxonomy): domain Eukaryota; kingdom Fungi; phylum Basidiomycota; class Agaricomycetes; order Gomphales; family Gomphaceae; genus Gomphus; species Gomphus sp. MG54. The sequence goes on from QLPG01006655.1 coordinate 13,984, forward strand.
CAGGAACGCGCTTCAGGGATTGATTGCTGCCTCCCGCGAAGAGTCTGTGATTTTCGTTATTGAATGGGTGCCTTGAACCGGATGAGGTAAGATCTACTCAGCGCCAGCAGCCGCAATCAATCCCTGGGGCACGTTGTTACACCGGTCCGAGAATGTGAACACGCCATCAGGGGCAATTCTACCCAACGTGAGATTCTGTGATATCTGATAGACGTCAAATGGCGGCAATCAATCCGGTATGTCTTAGAACGTTGATATCGTGATCATGGTTATCAGGGTTAATTGAATAACGACGTCTGAAGGCGGCAATCACACTGAAATGCTTTGGGGTGTTAAATCGGCCCGATATTGTGATCACGCTATCACATCAGAGATTGCTGATCGAGCTTCTGAGATAGCATGAATATTTTGCGGTGCGTCTTAGCACCCAGACGGTCCACATGGCAATCACCACGAGAAGCGATGTTGTGTATCATTCATCCTCGAACATACGGATCAGGTTGTGACACCGGTAGCGCAAGATCATGGAAATTGGTTTCAGGTGACCTGATCAGCCTGAGTAGAGCTGAATTCATTTATCCGAAGATCTATTATGTGTAGATTTAGTGAATCAACAACGGTGTAAATAAAAGTGATATCTCACCTCAACGTTTGAGTGTGTAAGTCAAACCACTGGGGGGAGACCAGTTCCAAGTAAGCAACTTATAACCTAAAGACATGAAACAAATTAAAGTACCATTAGAAACATTTTATATTTAATTTGCACAGAAAATTTGATAAATGCCAATGGAAACAAGGATTGGGTCACATGTCAGGGCGACTCGGTTTATTAATCCAACAATGGTAACTGGTAACTACACTACAGATCTCGATGGTACTTAGCGTGACACTAGTCACCTTTATAACACTGCCAGCCTGGTCAGGCCTGATGATGAAGATATCGACCTTGGCAGAATTGCTTGGGTATTGTAGGGACTGAGTGTAAATACACAGGTCGAATGTTCAGGCTGTTTTCCAACGGAACAACTAGCTGTCAAGTTTCATCACATGATCGTCTTTGCGGATGGGTGTTGGTAGAGCCTACATCAGCGCGATCAATAAACGATACACAACGCACGCCATAGGTCAAGGGATGGCATGTCAGTTATTTCTCACTATTAACCTGACCCAATATGGTATCGGTATTCATACACATCTCAACCTGATCCAGGGGAACTGAAGTTGATATCAGTAATCATGCCCCATCGGTGGCGCCATCCTGATCACCAACTACTATTTAGAAGTCCCGGTACCTTGAGTACCTTGAGTTGAATCAGTCATTCCTGATCGCCAAATTCCATTTAGCAGCCGGCCACCTCCCGACCCGATCCGGTGGTGATACCGGCAATCTCAATTAATGGCGCAACCTTGATCGCCAAATAATGCTTCATGTGTGGCGGTGCGGATCAAATCATATATTGACCCGATCCGGATACCTTGAGTTGACATTGGTGATCTTGGCGCGATCCTGATCGCCAAAGGCCATTTAGTTAGCCGCACGCCATCCGACCCGATCCATTGGAACTCTATTTGATAGTGGTAATCTGACTAATCAATGCAGGGACCCTGCAAGTGTTCGCGGCTTCTATTACATAACTAGGCGATCAAGGTCGCGCGAGCAATTAAAGATCTCCGGGTCGGCACGTGTGCAGTGTCTATTTATAACAAGCAAGAACCATGCGGCATATCGGATCAACTCATATACATGCCCAAGTCTAGTCTAATTTGAAATTGGTAATCTTACTCTATCTGTAGCGTGGCCTTGATCGCCAAGTGATATATGACATCCATATGACGTTTCGGATCAACCCCTGTTCATTTGACCTAGGTGATGGTTGCCACGTCACATATATACCCGAGCCCAATCCTGTCTAATCTAATCTCATATGCTTGATGCCGCAAACCAGGACTTCCAGGGTATCCCCTTTCGCTTTAAGGCAGGAGCTGGATAATCAATTCAAATCCCTCAATAATTGCCAGCCTCTAGCATATTGAAAGAAGGGCTAGATTCATCAAGAGTGGTAACACTGCCACCGTGCGGTAGATAGTTTTTTCCCCCTGTGTTTCTTGAACATTTCAGTACTTTATGCAACATGTATAAGGATGACCTAGAAGGTCGTATCTCTTCAGTTCTTCACACTGAGCTTAGACCGTCTCAGAGGCCTCTTACAGCACAATATCCATAGGAGGACTTGATTTTTGTTATATCTCCAATTTCTTCTCCACCTTTTGTTGCGATACAGACCTGAAGAGTCTAATTTTAGTGGGAAAAGAATAAATTTTTCACCATTTATAGAAATTTGATACCATTATTATTATGGAGGTCGTGCCTATAGAGTGAAGGTACTTATCAGTTTTGTTTGAAACATTGCAACTTTATCATTTTTATCCTCTCTAATTACTAGGATGACATTATTCACCCGTGCAGACAATTACTGTGCATTATATTCTGAGAGTCTCTTGGCATTAAGCGATTCCCAAAGGACCGCCATCTTCTCCAATCTGCCTTTCATCCTTTCACAGGCTGTTGCGTTCTTTGTTGGATCACCTTTGTTTTTTTAATGTTGTTGCCCTGTTCCAAGCGTGGT
>QLPG01006667.1:0-10182 GCA_003314385.1 Gomphus sp. MG54
GGACTATCAACAGCTGACTAAGAGTACTCACAATGTCACACTAACAAGTAAAAAGGAGATTATTGATTTGAGGGGGGCAGGAAGGCCTCCTTTTATACTAACTTACAGGACAATTAGTAAGCTAAAGTATCTCCTAACTATTTATAATACAAGCCAATAGGATCACAGTTCCTGGGAATGAGTCATGTCAAAGAATCACATGCATCTTGTCTCAGAATTTAGGGTACATTCTGATATCTACTTTATATCCCTAAAACTGTCCTTGTCCAATCAGAATCCAGTGACTCATGCCATCTGAGACATAATGAGTCATTTGTGAAGCCACATGACTGGAATGAGTCACAGCTAAAATAGAAGATCTAATTGTGAGTCATTTTCTGAGATATGACTTACTGGTTTCCTAGGTAATTCTCTTTATTTAGCAATAAATTGTCAAGTACACATACCAAACTCCGGTAATTTGGCAGTGCCGACTGAGCAGTCATCCTACATCCATGTATAAGTGTCCACACTGCATTCAAAGTCACTTGGTATGCCAGTTTTGGCTTGGCACATCCACTACCCATACCCCTCATCCTTCGATCTACCTCACCTCGGGACTTCCTGTCCTTGTTTTATTTTCAGTTGTAACCATTGTTTTATAGTCGGGCACTCTCTATTGTCCTATCCTTGGTCACATTTCTATTATCCTATCTTTTATTGTTCTATTTTTGTTTGCATCCCTTCTTTCTAATTTTACTCTTTGTGGACAATACCCACATGCTCTGAATACCTTGTTGTCTCACATTCCTTATTCCACATGTCGCTCCTTAAACCTATATAAGTAGGGCATGTATGTACATATTTTCTCATTCTGGGTATCAACTAGGCTTAGGCCCTTCTACCTTCTCCTCCTCTGTTAAAGTCCTCTACTTAGGCCAGCATCATCGGCATCCTTCCAAGTACCCTGTCTGTTACAAATCAGTAGCACACATGGAAGAGTAGGGCACAACGCACAAGTACGTTGAAGCCAAAGCCACTACTTCCAGCCTGTAGGACTTGACCGTTCCCATCTGACATCTCGGCACTCTCAAAGCTTGACATAAATGGGGATTATAGACCGGTTTTTGGCTTGTGATTAAAGGCAGAGGCAGTGTAGGCACAGCTTGCTGTCTCACCATAATATTTGTATAAGACAGGGGTGTCTCAGGCTAATTGTTGCTGTGTTTCTATAGGGAAACTGGCACCTTGGCTCTGGGCTTGAATCTGGCTAGAGCCCAACATTTTGGAAAGCAGAGTTTGAATTTCAGGCCAAACCTTCGGTGGTGAACAATAGATGTTGCATTAAGGATTATTAAAGGATTAATAAATATTGTGAACCACTAGAAGATTGGAGAAAAGTCTAATAGAGAATATTTGAACAGAATAGACCAAGTTAATTAGCAAAACAAATGCTAATTGAGCAGACATTAAGAGTAAGCTAGCAGACAAACAGTTTCCGTTAAGGTCATGTGACTCAAGTGTCATGCTTGCCATTTTGCACAAGGATCTGGCAGCATCGACAAAAAATTTATTCTGAGACTACAGATCAATGGCATGGAACTATATGTACATATTGTTGGTTTTAATTTTTGAATAAAATCACTATTGCAAGTGTAGTATATCCAAACTTTCAAACATCTTCTCAAAATTCATAAACACATTTTTTAAGCAGTCTGACACTGTCAAAAAATTTCAGTGATAAAATTTTTGCACTGATGTAATCACCTATATAAGGAAATATTCCATATATAGAAAGACATTCCTATAGGTAAGGTAGAGTAGGATATTATCATTGCAGCCAGCCATTTCTGCTAAGGTCACATGACTCAACTGTCACATTGTTATGGCCCATGCCACCAAACAAACCCACATTAAACCCCACAACCACTCATACTGTTCCTAGGACCTTTCCAATTGCTCAAAGTCTGAATAACTGATTTCCGATTTCCAATGTATCATTCCCAGGTTCCACATTTCCGAACCTCCAAAGATTCCAAAGTCAAGGTTCCGCTCCTTTGATAGATGATGTGCAGGATCATCGTGTACCTTACTCCCTTGTTCTTCATTTTATATTGCTCCTTGTACTCTCTCCCCCCCCTTGTCTTTACTCGGTAAAAGATAGTACAAGACTAGATACATGTATATAAGTCACCAGTCAACTGGACTATTTGCCAGTACAAATATCGACTTAATTCTGCATCATAGTTTCCGATTAAGTTCCGGTAAACTTTCCCACTTTCCGAAATTAGGGACAGATGATCAAGGAGGGCACAACATATAAGTTGAAGCCAAGTCCCTGCAACCTCAAACCACTCATACCACCCTATACCATGAACAGTTCCAAGACCCCCAGCACTTCCTGTCCCCCCATCCTGTTTCCATTTCTCGTCCTGAACCCGCAATCTTTAGCCCCTCCATCCCCAGAGCACAAACCCTCCTTCAGAAACCATTTGGAACCCTCCGGAAACCCTTCTCGAAGCTTCTAGCTAAGCACTGACATGTGGATTTAACAGTATATTTTTACTCACACTCCTGATCGTCATTAAGCATGAGACCTATCACGTGTTCACAAGCCATGCAGACAATCACCCAGGCATCTGCCCACCGCATATCCATCCCCTAAGAACTGTCCACTCTCAGACCAAGTTTCCAGATGCCTCAGACCCCAGCACACCCCCTGGAGCCTTCATCTGACTCTGGATTCTTGGACGCAGATTAACACCTGCATTCAAATTTGACCAACCCGTTCCTTGTGAACCACCCCCCAGCGACTCAACAATTGTCACCCTTGGAGATGCAATCCAGTTCAGGACCATCCACAGCAGTGCTGTCAGACTCATTGACACCCCCCCCCATTCACATCTCCCCCCTACATACCACCACCCTTTGCACCACCGCCTGTGGTACCACCGCCTGTAGTACCACCACTCGTTGCACCACCTGTTATACCTCCGCTCGCTGCACCATCCCCCATTGCCCAACCCTATGTCGCACCACCTTCTGCAGCACCACCACCTCCTGTACACCCAGGAGGGGCCCCCACCTTAGGACCCAATGTTGTGCCCAATCTCACTCAGGCCCTCGTTATGCTGGCAAGCAACTTAGCCAGCTCCAGAAGATCAGCCCCCCTGCCACCAAGGTCCAGGATCTGAATACCTTCGATGGATCTGATTCAAGGAAACTACGTAGACTGAACTTCCATGACCACCCTGACACTTTTGACACCGAGAGTGCCAAGGTAACCTACATACTGTCATACCTGACCAGTACTGCCCTGGACTGGTTTGAACCAGCCCTCTCTACTCTTGATGTGCCAGACTGGCTCTATGACTAGGAGGAGTTCGTGAATGAACTCAAAACCAACTTTGGCCCCCATAACCCAGAGGGAGAGGCTGAAGCAGACCTCAAGACCCTCCACATGCATGATAACCAGCGTATCACAAAATATGTAGTTGAATTCAATCGACTAGCCACCCACATCCACTGGGGCGACGCTGTACTTCATCACCAGGTCTACAACAGACTCCCTGGCAGGATCAAGGACAAGATCTCTAGAATAGGAAAGCCCACTCCTTGCTCCAGCTCCGCCTCCTTTCCCAATCCATCAATGCCCGCTATTGGGAGTGACGATTGGAAATCACCAGAGAGCCCCCCTCCATCTGGAACTTCGACCGCCCCTATGACAGAGGGAGGACCCCCATGACCACATATTTGGCCCCTAACATGGGGAATAAGACGGCCAATGTAGGCCAACCCACAGCCCTGTCCAGTGGCAGCAGGACTACCATGGATCTTTTGTCCAAAATCGGAAAAGACGGAAAACTTACACCACAAGAATGGCAACGCCACTTCGAACAAAACCTCTGCCTCTTCTGCGGCAGATCGGGCCACTCAGCCAAGAAATGCCCAAGATCCACCACCACAGTCACTAAAGGACAAGCAGCCTCCATGACAGAAGAGGTTGAAGAAGAGTCTGAGATGTCAGATGCTTCGGAAACCGAGGAATAAAAAGCTAGGCTCCCGACTCCAGCACCAGTTGTTCATGGTGAACACCAACTGTGCCAAAGGACATAAAACAAAACAACACACCCAACCTTTTTAGGAATATGACCCCCCGTGACCAATCATCGAAAGAATTTGACCTGTTTCTGTGGAAACACTCCGACTCCAACCCTCCAAACTCCAACCCTCTGAATCCAACCCTCCAAACCCTATCAGAATTATAGTTGCAAGGACCATACGCTCACCCACTATGATTGATTGATTGACAGGGCATTGAGTACTACTCCTTTAGATCTATCCTAACTGATTCTTGGCAATATGGAGCCAGCAGTTTTCACTCAGTGCTCAATCTGACCCTCCAAAAAACTCTGCTCAGGAAGAACCCTAAACACCACGAAATCCTGTACCGTCCCTTAGACAAACGGTACCATGTGTAGATTCTCTTATAACTAGAACCCTTCTTGTTAGAATGTTAATACAAACTGAACTATTAACACAATTCAACCGAGACTCGAATTGCAGGACTGTTATGGCCCATGCCACCAAATATACCCACATTAAACCCCACAACCACCCGCACTGTTTCCGGGACTTTTCTGATCGCTCAAAGACTGAATAAACCGATTTCTGGATGTCTGATATATATTCCAAGGTTCCACATTTCCGAACCTCCAAAGACTCCAAAGTCAAGGTTCCACTCCTTTGATAGACAATGCACAGGATCATCGTGTACCTCACTCCTTGTTCTTCGTTTTATATTGCCCCTTGTACTCTCATCCCCCCTTGTCTTTACTCAGTAAAAGATAGTATAAGAACTAGATACATGTATATAAACCACGAGTCGACTGGACTATTTGCCAGTACAAATATCGACTTAATACTGCGTCGTAGTTTCCGATTAAGTTCCAGTAAACTTTCTGACTTTTCGAAATTAGGGACAGATGATCAAGGAGGGCGCAACACATAAGTTGAAGCCAAGTCCCTGCAACCTCAAACCACCCGTACCACTCTATACCGTGAATAGTCCCAAGACCCCTGGCATTCCTGACTTCCATCTGCTTTGATTCCAATTCCAATTCCAATTCCAATTCCAATCCTACGCCCCCGCCCTTGGAATACAAACTCCCCCTTTGGAAACCCTTCGGAAACCCTTCGGAACCCTCCAAAAACCCTTTCGAAAGTCTCTAGCTAAGCGCCAACACGTGGATTTAACAAGGACATCCCCCGAATCCCGACGACACTACCACCATCCAAGCAACAATCCGGTAAACGAATGCCACGACCAAGACCTCCACAACCACTACAACCCCAACCACAGAAATTAGGCAACCATGGGACATCTACCCTAAGAAAGAGGAAACATCTGGAAAACAACACATTTGTTTAGGAATCCTTATCTCAACCAGACCCAAACACCACCTAAAACCATAAATTCACGACACCAATCATACAGAAAAAACTAATCAACACCCTCATTCCGACCATTCAAACCCTTCCCAACCTGTGCTGAACCTGGACACCCATTGGAACGACCTGACCTGCAACCCAAGTGAACAAGCAACCGATCTATATCATCCAGAAAAGAAGCATCAAGCTGTTGGAGTTACAAGCGGTAGAAGCTACTTACAGTGTTAGTAAGCAACTAGTACAGTAGCCTAGCTGAGTTTCAATAAGAAATCAACATGTCTTAGCCTAAGCTTCTATGCGCAAAGGCCAGCTACTATGCAACTAGTGGCCTGGCTTTACTCTATAGTTGCAATAGGTTATGGGCCCCGCTATAGGACTTGTTCCCAGTTTGCAACTGGTAAAACTAGCTGGCTGGGACTAGGCAAAAGTCCCAGGGGTCGACTTATGGCATCCACATAGGATCCAGGGGGTGTAGGACACAGGCACAGATGGCCATAACAAGATATCGACCAGTACATTGGGACCACATTACTGATCCCAATACACAAAGCCCTGCTGTGACCAGCAGGCATTACTCAAAACTATCCTATAGAAAAAAACTTCCTTCACAAGTGCATGCAAGGCAGAGGGCAACTGCTACAAATGGCCAAGGGCAATCGGTTGATTGCAAGACAGAAGGTAACTGTGCAAATACCGGAGGTGGTCCAGGGATCACACAGCAGGATGCTGTACAAATGGTCTACCAACCACCAGACAGAGGGCAACTGTATAAAATGGCCAACAGTGCATGCTCAGCTACCAGTGCAATAGGAGAACTGTATGGACACTTACTGCAAGACCATGCAACTGAATGGGACACTGACCCAAGTTTCCATCACTGGCCCAGGTCAACAACCTGCAACTCAAGGTTGCAGTGTATATGTTATTGAGGGGGTGAGATAATAGTGTGATGGAAATGGCAACTGGAAGGGAGGGAAGGAAGTAAGGAGGTAGAGGAGTAGGATGAAGGATGCGTATGGATGCACCTTAAGACCAGCTGGATGGGATAGGATGTTTACTAGCCTGACCCATGGACCATTCGGACGCTGATAACACAGTGGGCGGCAATAATCAGAACTGCCGCACACGATCAAAGGGGGTGCCATACCACCGCAGGGGTACCACAATACATCGCGCACAGCAGACAGCCAGCTGTTGAGGCCACTGGACATATATCCCATGTTGATCGAGAACGAGAGGCCGCGGACCGCCACCCATACATGAACGAAACACGAGATGCTGCATAGCATAGAGGGAAAGTCATTCAGAAAGCCACCGATATGCCGCGATATATCGCACGCAGTGGATGGCGAGCCATTGAAACCACCAACAGCGAGCAAAAAAGTGATTGATACTGCGATTGAGAACACCACGATAGTGCCGGCAATGGGATACAGAGGAACAAGGGATGAGGGGCTGGGTGCCAGCAACAGCAAAGGCTGCCGGATTTACTGGCCTAATGTACACTGTGATGTGCGCTGGCCACAACAAGACAAGCGCGGCCATCCCCCACGTGCATTGGAGGCGACGTAATGCGCGCTGGCCATGACACAACAAGGACAGCCATCCCCCACATGCGTTGGATGAGACGTGACATGCACTGGCCACGACACGACAAGCGTGGCCATCCCCACGCCTATTGGATGTGATGTGACACACGCCGACTATGCGCTGGCTGCACCGGGAATCCCACCTATGACGACAACCACGCCATGCCAGGCTACGATGACATGCCAGCACGGTTGCATGAACTGTGAGGTGAAAAGGACCGGCAAGGATGGGAGGTGGAGCCACTGGAGAAGTGGAGTGGCTAGAGGGGATGAACAGGGCATTAGAGGCCATCCATGGCAACAGATGGCAGGGCATACAAGAAGACGAGCGCATGCACCTTAACAAGGCGGTGCTATAGCACACCACCACTACATATCGACGTGACACCATTGACCACGACGTGCGCGATGGTACCACACACCTCCACCATGATGCCATGCCGTACCACGGCGATACAACGGCATGGATGCAGCAAGCAGCTGCCACATACCAGGTGGATGGAGTGGAAGCTGGAGCTGAGGGGGTGGAACCGGAGCAGGAGCCGGACCCAGGGACTTGAGAGCTAGAGCCCAAGGGAGGCACGAAGCAACCTTGCCCGTGAGAGGCCATACTAGAAAGCACAGGGACCAGGACCGGCACGTAGATGCAGTTGACAAGTTTAAAGCAGTCTCACAAATGACCTACAGGAGGTTGGAGGATTCCTGCCACTTGAAATTAAGCACCAGCACTACTGAATGCCATTTGGAATCTTATTGGCAAAACAGTATGTATTACACCACTACACACTTACCTTGCATGGATACAAAGAGAATGCGTACACTTCTATGCTTGAGGGGGTGTGTTGGAATTACAAGCAGTAGAAGCTACTTACAGTGTTAGTAAGCAACTAGTACAGTAGCCTAGCTGAGTTTCAATAAGAAATCAACATGTCTTAGCCTAAGCTTCTATGTGCAAAGGCCAGCTACTATGTGACTAGTGGCCTGGATTCACTCTATAGTTGTAATACAAGCCCCCGATCTGCTGCCAGGAATGATGTTAACACATCAGTGAGGCTCCCGAACAACCTCACATCCTCCAAGCCAATCCCGGTAGTCGTCAAGCTGGACATACAATGATGATACCGCACAAAGAGGTCTAAGAGTTGGCACAGGTCCTCCTGGTACTTATCCAGATGAATCAGATACATAGAAATATGTGCAAGTACCTCCGAGCCACTCGCTTCTGCCCCCGACTCGCCAGAAGTCACATCCCACTCCAAATCCCAACAAGGAACAGCCCCGGACAGTGACGGCTTCATATAATGGCTCACTACAGAAAAATCAGAAGGAGAGAGGCTCCAACAAGACCACCACTCACTGTAGTAGTCACGGACCCTAATGGTATGGGCGCGAAGAGTGGTCAACTCCTCGTCAAGGATATGCAAATAATGCACCTTACTTAACCCTGAACCATAAAGGGGGATGCAGGAAAAATCCCCGAGGTTTTCCAAAGGATGGGAATCCGTGTTCTCCATTGAGGAAAGGCCCCTTCCAGTTCTGTGAACACCCCCTTTTAAAGGCAAAATGAACCACCAGTGCTTATTGATCAATACATCCCAGGAAACAGTCAAAAGACCTCCACAGTAATGTCCATCTTAATTACTGCTCCAATTAAGCTTAGGACCTCAAGGGCTTGGTCTTAGTAGAGGGATACTGTTATGGCCCATGCTGCCAAACAAACCCACATTAAACCCCACAACCACCTGCACTGTTTCCAGGATCTTTCCGATCGCTCAAAGTCTGAATAACCGATTTCCAATTTCTGATGCATCATTCCGAGGTTCTACATTTCTGAACCTCCGAAGATTCCAAAGTCAAGGTTCCGCTCCTTTGATAGATGACGCGCAGGATCATCGCATACCTCACTCCCTTGTTCTTCATTTTATATTGCCTCTTGTACTCTCTCCCCTCCCTTGTCTTTACTCAGTAAAAGATAACAAGACTAGATACATGTATATAAGTCACCAGTCAACTGGACTATTTGCCAGTATGAATATCGACTTAATTCTGCGTCATAGTTTCTGATTAAGTTCTGGTAAACTTTCTGACTTTCCAAAATTAGGGACAGATGATCAAGGGTGGCACAACACATAAGTTGAAGCCAAGTCCCTGCGACCTCGAACCACTCGTACCACCCTATACCATGAACAGTTCCAAGACCCCCGATACTTCCCATCCCCCTGTCCCATTTTTGTTTCCGGTCCCAAACCTGCAACCTTTAGCCCCTCCGTCTCTGGAGCACAAAGCCCCCTTTGAAAACCATTCAGAACCCTCTAGAAACCCTTCCAGAACCCTCTAGTTAAGCGCTGACACACGGATTTAACACACATCCACCATTTTGCACAAGGATCTGGCATCATGCCAGATACTATTTTAGCTAAGTCAGACAAGGCTGATGTTATATATAATGTATCTCAATTATTATTTCCAAAAAAAATCGCCATCCTCTGTAGCAGAATACAAAAAAAAAATTCAATGACAAAAATTTTTGCACTTGTGACCATGACTGTCACATCATGTGACCTTAGCGGAAACTGTTTGTCCGCTACCTTACATTAAGAGGTTCTTCTTTTTTTGTACTTTTAGTCTTTTCTAATGTTTTTGGACTTTGCTATCTATCCTTATTCAGTGTTTTTTTTAAGAGATCCCCTAGACTCCCAATAGAATGACAAAGAGATATGGATAATAACCTGTGTCTCCTCTGTGCCACCAGTAATCACAAAGTCACCAAATGCCCTAAGGCAACCAAGGCCTATGTGACTATGACTTTCAATCCCATCTCTCAGATAACTAATGCCTCAGATGCAAATGCTGAGGAATCAGCCATGGCAACCAAAAACTAGTCTGCCATCCATTAGCCTCTAAGCACACCAAGAGTTGCATTGACTCAGCAAGTGCCAGTAGTGAGGTTTAGATCAATGCTTTTACTTCTCTTTGTTTTCTTTTAATTCTTCTGTTCTGATTAAGTGCTGAAATCCTCAGTAACTGTTAAGTCCGCGTGTCAGGCGCTTAGCTAGTACTTCCGAAGGGGTTTTCTAGTTAGTGCGAAGGTCCGTAACGGGGCCAAAGACCGAGACCGGGGTCGGACGGACTACGGATAGAGACGGAGGCGCCGGAGGTTTAG
>QLPG01006671.1:0-18675 GCA_003314385.1 Gomphus sp. MG54
CTCCCCCCAGACCAATAAAACGATTGAATATGCCCGCCATGCTTGAGAAATAGGCTCTGATCATTGCAGAACAATTGCCTTTGAGTGCAGGGTATCTATACATATATCGGAGTCCATCATTCCAGAGGTATGCTAAGACCGTCCATAGTTGAAGCAGCGCCCGCTTAATTGGCTGTGGACGAGACTGTGGGATGATGACCACTCTGGCATAGTCTAGCCATCCCTTTTTCTAGTTCTTATCAAGTATCACTCCCCTCTGTTTCAAAGTGGCATCGACATCAAAAACATCCAATAGCTTGAGATTCAAACTGTTTTCGCTTTCTCGCTCAAAATACACCACTCCCAATATCACCCGGCCATGTTTATCTCCATCATGTTCGTCCAGTCTCAGAAGGGCCGACTCCTCTGAGGTATTACATTTCGGATACGACAAGACAACTCATCCATTAGCATTATTCCTAGACAAGAGGCTGGGAGTCCCGTCTGGCAGCCTTACAAAGAGCAGCGAATCTCATGCCGTAGGTCGTAAACAGAAACAGTATATGCAGACCTATAGCAGCATGCGAGTGCATACAAGAAAATAAAGTGGATAAATCATCCGCCACCAAAAGCGAGCATTTACTCCCGAGCTCCGAACCCCACCACGGTAACAAGAGCCAAAAGTTCGGAGACGGAGCATAGAGATCATTGCTATGGATTGCTAGCCAAGCGGTTTTCCTGACGAAAATTCATATGCGACAAGAACGCCTCCGAATTTACGGCATGAAACGATATTCGGCGTATAACAGACTGTTGGAGACTCTCGCAGGTAAGAACATCGACCTAGAGGACTATTCCTGGTATATTTCAGAGACAGTTACAGAGGGTGAACAACATGGCAGACCTCAAACCGCCGCACAAAGGATTTGCTGGCTGGCTGTAGTAAGGTCAAGATTTGGATAATCTACAAAGAAGAGAAATTTTTCGTACTGGGACGTTATGTTCCAGTGTTCTTAGTCGTGTTCACAGAATACATTCGAGTTAATGGGCTGTGAGCTACCTGGGGTCTTTCAGGGGATAAGGATACGACATCGCATCTCCATTAGAGAGGATTGTCACTCAGAAAGTTATTATTGTGACCTGAACTTGTTGTAAGTAACACTGAGGTGTTATGGAGGAAAGTGAGTAGTATTTATGCTGAATATGGAGAGTGGATCCAGAATAATGAATGTGGAGGGTGGACTCGAACAATAAGCATGACTGTGTAGTCAGTGGACTCGCAGTCAGGTATGCGTTACTCGTTACTACTTATATTACCATTGTGGTCGGATAGAACGTCACTATAGCCTGTGCTTAAGTCTCCATTAAAAGACATCATAGGAAGAATTAAGAATGTTTTAATGTTCTACTGACCGCAAGTAATTAAAGGTCTGCAATTTTCAAGCCATGAGGACAACAAACACAACAACAAAATCGGGCAAAATAAAACCATTGCAAGCCAGTTTTAAACCGCCATCATCGTAAAGGAAGCGATCCGTGAAGCCAGATGCTTCTACCAAATATCACATGGCTCTTAAGGTTGTAATCAAGGTTCAGTGTATCGTTATAACTTTGACATCCAGGTCACTTTGTTAAAAAATAATAATATGAATTCCGATCATTTCCTCTGGTCTTTCTCGATATCGAAGCCAACACAGGTCATTGGATCCGGGCCATGATGCAGAATATTCCTTATTAACCTTCCGTACAGGAAGTTTACGCGGCGGATACTGCGGCATTGCCAGCCACAACGATGGCCGCCACGGTCAGAAAGGCGCTGAGGCCTGAGAAGGGATGGAAGAAGGTCTAATCAGAGGCGGTGACAGAATCGGACAAGTATGATCAGAGTTCACGATTATGTGATGAGCGTCTGGCACAGAATAGAGTTCTTTTTGCATAGCGCTGCAGAGCACGCCGAAATGAGAACAAGGTCTCATTTAGTACAAGGTACGACTCTATATTATTTAATTACAGTTAGCATAATTACCCATTACATCAACCCTACACAGATTACTTGCTACCCTCGGCGGGAAGTCTAGACATGACAGCTTTGCCGGAGTCAATCCACTCCTGCTTTACAAGCTTCTCTTTGTCCGCATAGTACAAGCGATACACAAGCTTGATTGTGCTCTCGCTCACACCAGCAACACTGCAAATATCCTTTGCCGACTTGGGCTTGCCTAGTAAGTGTGACGTGAAATAGATAGCTCCTCCCGCAATCGAGACAGGGCTTCGCCCGTCCGCAATCCCATGCTTGCGTGCTTCGAGGACAATATCGGCAGTGGTTGCCTGAACGTTTGCCGGTAAGTCGAGGTGGTTACAATAGCGGATAAGAAGCTTGTCCGGCCCGCCTATATTGCGCGGTGGCTCCTTAGAGGAACCAGAACCGGACGCGCCGGGTGTCAGATTGAAGGCTTGCTCGAGCACTTTGTAGCATTGTCCAATCGTCTTCTTAGGCACTCGTGTAAGCTGGCATATTTCGCGAAACGTGCGCGGGACGTGAGCTTGGCGGCAAGCGATAAAGATACAGGCAGCAATGATGGCGTCGAGACTCTTGCCTCGTAAAAGCTTTTCTTCATCTGCACGCTTATACAGCTGCTTGGCAATGTCGCTTATGGTCTTGGGAAGCGACCACGAATCGCACATATTGGAAATATCCCGGAAGGCAGTTACGAGACTTCTGGCCGAATTGGCTCCAGACGCTCGAGAAGCTGCTCGTTGTAACTCGCGAGACATGCCAGAATTGCCATCTTTGAAGCTAATGACCGTGTCGAGCTGCTCAACACCTTCCATGAGAGGGTCAGAGGCGGCACCAACACGAGATGGGTCGTCCCCTTCGTCATTAGCGAACGTCTGAGATGCTCAAATAAAATTCCGCCAATCAAGTCCACTTGCATCGAAACTCACCCGCCCTAGAAGAGAATATCAATATAAGAGAACAAAAGCACGGTAATTGCTCTTACATTCACTCCTGGTGTCCACCACACGGTCACCCAGCACAAGGCCACAGCCTCCACAGACCAAGTCGCCACTCCCAAACTCCTCAACGATGTTCGGATTGGGGTCTTTGCACTCTGGACATAGCAAGCGGACGTTTAGATCCGGCCCGAACGACTGCTTTTGTGAGTGAATAGGTATCGCGAGGGGAAAGGCTTGTCCATACGACATGGTGGAACCGGCAAGAGTAGCTCTTAGCGCTCTGTTTTTTTAGTAAGCTTCCATTGTCTGCTTTATTCTTGTCCACATGCTGACTTAAGAGTGGCTGACTTAGGTTGTGCTAAATGTGTTAATAAGACAAGCGATTGATCTGACTACAAATTGCTAGCGAGAACCAGTAGCACCTAGTTATACCGGCCTATTTTCCTGGAAACGTCTCCTGCAACTGTAATTCTGAATCTTTCACAGTACCCACAAATGTTAATGTCCATAAGCCCACACATTCTCGTGCTGCAAGGTATATTACTAGATCACAGCCATAACCAACTGAGAGTTCGTGGCGGGAACGAAAGGGCCAAAAATACGAGACCTATGTATCTACTTGGAACAGTGGCTAATAAGAGGAATGGGCATAGAATGAACTTGAATGAGGCTTAGACTTGCTGGACATGATTAATGATGGGAGAGCAGAAAGAAAGACAGCGTGCGTGCATGCAAGACATTAAACAACGCAGAAAAACAAGATGAAACCAAATGAAGACGGCTGAGGTCAGTAATAGACTGCGTGCTCCTGGGGGTACGGCTCCTGACCGTACGTATCATACTGAGGCTGGCCCGCATCAATACCGGCGTACTGCTGCCCATACCCGTATGGCGTGCTTCCGTCGGCATTGACAGGGTAGTAGTATGGGTGTGATTGATACAAAGACTGTTGGTGCTGATGATGTCGCTGTGCGTTGTCAAATGCTTGCTGCTGCGCTTCAGCGGAATAATAGCCCATCGAGTGGGATTGAGTATGCGATGCAGGTGTAAATGGCTCTGCATTGATATTTGCAGCCAGTCTAGAGCCTCCCTGGCGCCCCTGGATGTTTAGGTGTTCGGCGTCCTCTTTCTCCTTGCCCTTCTCCCCACCAGGAGCTCGAATTTCAACCCGACTGCTTTGTCTTGGTAACGCAAATATTGGCGGGCTTGATAAGAACATGGGAGGGGATACAGACATTGACATCGACGATGTATGACTGTGCGGATGAGGGAGGTAATGTACACTCCCATGATGACTATGGTGGATGGGCATCGGTCGCGGGTTGTACATGGGGACTTGCATCGGTGGTGGGGGTGGAGGAGGGGGAGTATGCAAGTAAACAGTGCGACCAGTTGCAATCTCATATGTCACACCGTCTTCCGAAATGGCAATGCCAGGGGGAAGAGAAAGTCCTGACGCTGAATATGGGGGATAGGGTGACCCATAAGAGGGGGTTGGTTGGAACGGTGACGCCATTGCTTGGAGCACTGGCTGCACAGTCGGCCGAGGAGGCGGTGGAGAAACTATGCCAGGATTGTCCAATCTTTGCTGGCGAATAACACCATGCAGATCGGAAGGACCTGGACTCGTAACATCATATTCCACGGGGGTTTCTTGGAAGGCCGTTTCCTGTGACGATATAGATTCGACAGGTAGATTCAATAGCGCGGATGTGCTCCCAGAAGGTTGAGGACTGGCCACCACATCAGATGAATGCATCGGTAGGTGCAAAACAGGTGGCGATGGCAGAGGGACGTCATTGGCTGGATGCGCCTGATAAGAGAGTGTAGGTTCTGACTCTGAAGGCACTACGGGGTCGTCCATGGGAGGTGGAGCAACAGTGATCACGTCCTCTGGAGCTTCAGGTTCGTGCACGTTCCTTAACACCTTATTGGGAGGGAGTCTGACTGTGACGACTCTGTCCACGAAAGATTCTTGAGAACTCGATGGTATTGTAAAAAGTGTAGTCGAATTGAATTGTGGTAACCTAACCACAACGGCGTCATTATCCAAATCATCCACAGCATTGTTCACACCCTTCATCCCCGGTAGCTTAATACGTACACCTTGTCCAATACCCTGGTTGGGGATGGGCTTAAGCTGAGCTTCAAAGTAGAGGTAGCCATCGAATTGTTTGGTCCATACACGTTCTGGTTTCATCGCGAACCATGGTCGGGTACCATTTCCAAATCTGAGTATATCTGATGTGGACGATTGTGGCAGCTCAGGCTGAGGGGGAAGAGGTTGAGTATCCTGAGGACTTGAAGGGCGGTTCTGAGGTGCAAAACTATCAGCCCGAGATGAAAATTTGGTTCTGTGGTTTCCACGGCCTCGCGAAAATGCGCTTTTCCCACGAAATGGAAATGGCTGTCGTTGGCCTTCCTCGTCCTTCTTCATTTCTTCAAAGCCATCGTGTGTCCACGAACGATCCGCCGGAGGTATCTCCTCTTCCGGTACGCCTTCCGGATGGGACGAACTACTACCAAACCCACCGCGTCGTCTCATACCCCAGCCTCCGGCGGCAAAATCCCCTCGACCCCGCATCGCGAAGCCGCCGCGACCTCGCGCCCCCCTCCCACGTCCCTGCCATCGGCCACGCCACCACCCACTCAGAGACCTAAGCTCCTTGTCAAGCAAACGGTCATCATGAGACCAAAATTGGCCAAGCGTCGGCACATACGCCGGATCACTGTCTAGCCGAGTCAGATATGCTTGGCGAGCACTCTGATGTGGTTTTCGCGTCGTAGTCGAAGATGAAGACTCGCCCGCGCCTGCCTGTGATGCCTGAGACTGTTCTTGCACAGATAGTGGCGGAGGGGGAACAGCATGGGATGGCGGGGAGGTGGACTCGACATGGGCCGAGATGTCTGCAAAGTCGATGACGGGCAAAGCAGCTACGCCATTGGCGTTCTCATCTGCAACCATATCAGACCAATCATGGGAAAGAGGAAAGAAAGTTGGATTGGGAGGAGGATGTAGGGGCGGTGTTGAAGCTGACGCAGCAGCGACGAGTGGTATCTGGGAGGGACTAGGCACGCGAGCCTCAGGCTTCGCCTCGTTCTCAAGCTCTGACTCGGATATGGACTCGGATTCAAATGTGGATTCAGCACTTTCGGAATCCGAGTCAGAATGAGGCTCCCGTACGAGTTCATCGTCGGATTCAGTGTCGCCCAGTCTTCCACGCGCCCGCCGTCTGTGTACCACTCGCCCTTTGCTCCGAGGAATGGATGATGGTGTCTTTGGGATAGAGTCAGCTGTGGGCTTTAGGGGAGTGGGCTGCTTTACAGGAACCGATATGCGAGCTGGGGCAGGCATGAGGACTAAAGTAATTTGTCGTCAGCAAAGACAAAACTGCGACCGGAGCTTACGAACTGGATTGTCGTGGGAGCAGGGTTGGGTATCAGAGTAAAAAAACTCTACTTGACAGATGAGGAAGTTGGATGAGTGTATGTAAGGAGGAAGGAGGTAGTAAGCGAAAAGGCAAGGGGTGGCGTAGTTGGTACCTAACTATCTTGCGGAGTTCGTCTCGCCGGGCGCCTCCCACATACTAATACTGTGCCACCCTACAAATCACTAGAGTATATTGATACAGTCATATAGCAACATTCAAATTCAGTCTGAATCTGATCTCGTGTCAATCTCTGGCATTTCCTCGTCCGAATCACTATCTTGAGGTCTTGACATGCCCATTGCGCTGTATGTGGATGTGGATGCCGTGTTTTCCTGAGCCGTGACCGATTGCCTGGCCACCGCAATTGATGGTGGTTGAACTACGGTCGAAATGGTTGGTAAGGTGGGCTGAGGTTTTTCCGGTTTTTGTGTGTCTGGTACCACTTTCATGACTGATGGAGTTGGAGCAACAGACGACGTCATTATGGAAGCATACTGCCTAGGGGGAGGAGCAGAAGCAACAGTCCTCACTGCTGTTGACAGCAATGGCTGCTCATCGTTTTGTTGGACTGTCGTGACTTGGGAAAGTTCCCCCGTTGCTTGTGTTTCTCTTGCTAGTCGAACATCCTCCATCGTATTCGCTCCGATAGCATGTTGAGCTGTCTTATCATCCTTTGTGTTGCCACTGCTGAATAATGACATAGCTTCGATAGGCGGTTGTGAACGAAGCAAGGGCGGAACACGTGGGTGAAAGAGCATATCCAATCCACGGTGGATCTCCCTAGCTGTGTTCAGAACCTTTGAAATGGGGTAACAATGAGTTTCCTTTTGCTAGCTGACTTTCTACGGTACTCTCACCGATTCACTGCCATACATTGTTCCTTCCATGGCATTGACAACTAACCCCACACCACTGTTGATCCACCCCGAGGATCCCGCTAAGACATGCTTATTACATAACAGAAGTATTTTTGCATGTACTCGCCCGTGGAATGACAGATCTGGCGAGAGGGCGGAAGGGGGATGTCCAGGAATTCCTAATAAAAGTGTGACAAGGAGCCGTATAGTAAGCGTACGAATCGGCGTAGAGAGATGCGGGTTCCACAGTAAAGCATCAAGGGCTGTGGGCGGACTGTCAGTAAGATATGGAACGTAAATGCTAGTACTTACCATCCAGTGCTGCTTCAACCACTTCGCTATCTTCTGAGGTCGGACATAGTACACCAACTCCAACCTTAAATACTTCGTCTCCTTCGTATCCACGAGCACGCTTCTTACCCTTTTTGCTTGTAACAATGGAAGTTTCCTGAAGTTGCTGTTGGACATCTGACTTCCGCGGAAGAAGGGAAGTAATGACGGGTAGGACTGATTGCACTAGTCTGGTGGGTGCAATTGGAGAATGCAGGGGGAAAGTACAAGACAAGAGTGAGGGGAGGAGACGCAAAAACCATACACGGTGGGATCTATTGACGTCAATTGGAATTAATCTTCACTATACTAGGAATAAACGTACGTCTGTAGGGATTGTTCCAGATGATGTGTGATGTAAAAGACCATACGTGTGATATGAGGATTTAGATGGTGGTGTAGGCTGTAGATGTGCAATCAAGGAACCATAAGAGCTCAGACGAACAAAAATTCACCCATTTACCAATTGCGAGACATAGATACATCCCACCTCCCATATTTCCGGTATGACTGAAATTTCTAAAGCCCTCCGTGTTTGGTCAACATGTTCTTGCATCTGTCAGGGGTTATTGGTTAATAAATCATCCCATATGGTCTAATATTCGACCTTTTCGTTTAGAGTGCATCCAAGAAGACACTGTGCTAGGGTGGCAAGTTCTCCAATAGGCACTGAAACAGGTCTTGACGTGACAGCCCTGAGGAGAATGTAATGTAATGTAACATAACACGAAAGGCATGTGTCAAATTCACCTTAATAGTTGATTGATTAGTGCTATTGAGCATTTGAGTCTATCCAGACAAAGAGGTATAGTAACGACAGGGTCTGATGGAAACAAGTCAAAAGTAGGCGACACGTTCAATATTGACCGTGATGCTGTAAATACATATGAATGGGTCAGTCAGATCATGAATATTGATGTAATTGCATACGCTGAGGAAAGGTAGTTCGAAGTGCTGTGAAAGCCGACCAAGCATTGGCAAGGGCAGTATCTAAGCTTTTGCGCCATACAGATGCTGCTCCTACTTTGCCACCTGTGAAATGGAGTACACCGTGTAGATTGCAAGCATCTGAAACAAGATCCTGTGACGTCGGAGATGTAGAGCAACCAGAGAGCAAGCGGAAAGAAAGATTGAATATTGGGGTATAAAATTGACGATGGAGGGTTGGGTAAAGCGGAATAAGATGTGTGAGGGTCATCATAGAGATATGCTAGGATATTTTACATTAGAAACTTGATATAAAAGTGTAGAAACTGTGGAACAATTACCCGAATCTCGTGGTCTGCACTTTTTTCTACGAGACTAATAAGGGCGGCACTAAACTTAGGAACGTTAGGGATGGCCAACTGTCTCTGAAACTCAGGAATGTTGATGGTGGATGAGAAAAGAAACTCAAGGAGTCGAATACATGCTTTCCATGTTGGAGGTGTTTCGTTGCTCTTGCAACATGATACTATGAGTGACATGACAAAACGAAGACAAGTTCAACTGACAGAAAGCATTGGCAGTGTAATGACGATCCAGCTCTGCGAAGCCTCTACCATTATGTCTTTATTCAACATAGATGTCTGCAATGCCAGACAAAGGCCAGCCCAGCGTGCACCTGGGTGTTTTGAATGAATAAGAGAAGTGACTCTCGAAATCCATTTTTGAAGGTGTGGTGATGGTTCAAAATGGGATGAGGTTAAAGATGATACAATGGAAGGTAAGCATGAGACCGCACTCTGGTCAGAACCGACTTGTAGCTGCAGAATGAGCTCCAATGGATGCATTACCAAACTCGGAAAAATTCAGCGTGTCACTCGGTGACCTCGTCACGTGAGCTGCGCTTGCCAATATGACCACCGAGATGTTCGCGCTCGATCCGAGCCTAGAAGAGGTGTTAAACCTTTCAACGTTTGAGGTATGCACTACAGTATTTACAAGTGGCCTGTATGATATTTTATTAGGACAAATTCGATGTCAAAGATTTTGTGTCCTCAATATCCGAGCGACTTATCTCGCAGTCGAAGGCTGAGCCAGGACGTGCGTATGCTAAATTTCACACTCATCAACATCATTTCATCCTATCCCTAGCATTTGACCCAAGACCATTCATTCGCACATTTGAATCCGCTGTCGACAGACTCATCGAAATCCGCAAAAACCTTCAACGGGAAACCGACGTCCTGGAGAAAAGTGTCAAGCATGCAGAGAGAGACTATTCTAAGAAGATAACGGAGCTCAATGGAGGGTTTGAGGTATGACGCTTCTGTTGGTCAGCATACACATCTTGCTGACCATTCCTAGGCGGTTAGTAAATCTTTCAGTGGCATGGAGAGCAAAATGAGCGAAGTGGGTCACACTGCTATTCGGATCGGTGAGTTTAATTCTTTGAGTTTATTGTTTGCCATCTCAAAACTTTCGAGGTGAGCAATTGGAATCGGTGCATGTATCGCGGCAGCGTGCGCAGGCGGCCTACGACCTGATAGATTACTACAATCACTTTTCTAAAGGTGATGGAGATACCACTCGGCTGGACAATCTACAAAAAGACGGTGGGAAGGAGGGTCGTCACCAGGCTGCGATAATACTTCGACGGCTAAGCACTGTTGCTAAGGAAGTAGATCTTCCCAGCGCTGACAAGGTAATTCTGATGTGCAAACGTCCTCCATATAGTCTGATGGATCTCCATGACATTTAGACCCGCGAGAACATTGACAAGTACTGCGAGAAATTTGAAAAAAATATGCTGAAATTATTTGATCGATGTTATCGCAAAGGGGACCCTAAGATGATGAATGCATGTATTCATATATGTTCTCTTGATTCTTGTCTAACAATTTCAGCAGCATTGTGCACAAACACTGTTAGATTTCAATGGCGGTGCATCATGTGTTCAAATTTACGTGAACCAGCACGACTTCTTCATTTCTCGGAATCGCGTACAAGAATTGAGTGAAGTTGAGAGTGGGCAATTGTACCTATTTTTCCTTTAGGGCACAACGGCGGCAAGCTGACCTGATCTTAGATGGGAACTTCTTCCCGATCCCGACTCCATTCCTCCCAAGAACGAACCAGGTTTAGATGCGTTGTTTGCAGAGATCCGCACCACTGTCGGTCAGGAAGCTCAGATTGTTCAGGCAGTCTTTCCAAATCCTCCCATGGTAATGCAGGTGTTCTTACAACGGGTATTTGCACAGTCCGTGAGTTTTATACACGTACACGGGAATTTCAACACAGATGTGATATTCATCAGATCCAACAATATCTGGAACTTCTCCTCAACAAAGCCTCAAATATATCTCAACTTTCATTTCTCCGCATGCTTCACCTTGCCCATATACAAACATCCTCACTTGTCGAAGCTCTTAAAGGATTTGATCTTTCGCAACTTGCCTCACGATCGAGTTCGGACAGAGCTGTTACAGATGCGCTTATGGCAAGTAATGCTGTTCCTGGCGGGAGTAGTCAAGTAATACCGATATCGGTGATGCTTGAAACTGCCATGGATGAGTTGTTCATGCCTTTTACAGAAGGCCAGAAGTATCTTGAGCGAGAAAGTAAGAATCTCGGTGAGCTTTATAGCTCATATTTATATCGTTTTACTCGATATCATGTGAGTTCTCCTGTTTTTTTTTACACATCTAACGACTACAATTACTCAACTTCTCCGACGCAGGAATCCGTATCCAAATCTAAGTCATCTAATCTTCTCAACAGGGTAGTTAATCAAATAAATGCTGCAGCCTCGAATACTTCCTCTACCACTGGGAGCACGACCACCACGGCTCAGGCTGCTGCTGCATTTATGAAATTTAGTGGTTTAGGAAATGCAGCGGAAAAGGAGAGAGAGAAACTGGGCGAAGAATTTGTGCGCGAGGAAGATGGCCGAATGTCTATTGATATTTCGGAAAAGATGCTCAAATGGCACGCCGAAGCGGTGGGCCGATGCGTGGAGCTAAGCTCTACATCGGACGTGTGAGACATTATAGTGTCATGAAAATATTCATCTAACGGAAATGTTGGAAGCCCTAAGAACGCGTTCGCTCTTCTACGTGTTCTCGCGGAAGCGTTGGGTAGGTCTTACGTGGAAACCTCGCTGGAGACGTAAGTAACAAATTGTTAACAATTGACTGATCTGTTGCTGACTGTGTTGCGAAATGATAGTTCACTAAATCGACTCGAAAACCGAGACCCGAAATTTGAGCCTGACTTATCACCATTTGCGACATTGCGGATGGCCGACATGATCTGTCATCTGTGGCAACAATATGTTAATATCGCCCTCATGCCACTCTCCAGCTCTTCCGTGACTATCCGGCGCGAAATGGTTATTTTTAACAACCAGACCATCAACCGTATTGAGGGAACCGCCAATGCCCTCGTACAGCGAGTTACAGACAGTACGTGGCGACCCTTCCCACTTCTCGACTAATTTGTGACTTGACATAGGTGTTGTCGCATGGCTTACCACTCAATTAAGCAAACAGAAAAGAAGCGACTTCAAGCCACGTAACGACGATCTTTCGTTTGCGCGTGTGAATACAGAGCCATGTGAAGCTTGTTGTGAGACATTGGAGAAAGCGAGGGACGCGGCGAAGCAAAACCTGACGGGACGAAACTTGGAAGTTTTCCTGACTGAAGTTGGAGTCACATTTCATACGTGAGTGAAAAGGTGTTTTGTTTTTGGACTCTTCATATTAATTACACGTCAGCCTACTCCTTGATCATCTTAAGAAGTTCCCCGTCAGCGCAACAGGTGGCCTAATGCTTGCAAAGTTCGCGTTTCATTTTTTGGTCTTTCCATACAGATAAAAATACTTACATTCCTTCAAGGGACCTCAAATCCTACCAAGATATTATTGCGACTTTTAACATGCCCGCGCTTTCGGAACGTTTTGAATTCATCCGTCAACTCGGCAATGTTTTCCTAATTCAGCCCGACATCCTCCGGTCGTATATCACCGAAAATTACCTGGGGCGCATCGAACCTACTCTTCTACGACCATATCTCGCGCAGCGCGCCGACTGGGGAAAAGAGGAGAAGCTCTTTGAAGGTCTGTTCGGGGAGGAAGGCGAGCATGAGGGCAAAGGCTTCAAGGATCGTCTAGGTGTCTCGCGAATGATGAGAGAACTTGAGGGGTTACGCATTGGAGAAGGTGGCGGATCGGCATTCAGTGGAGGTTTTAGCTTCAACAATCTCAATGCCCGAAGTTTCGGTCACAGTATCTAGTCTTCTTTTGCCTTTTTAAATCATTTGAAGCAGTGTGGTATAATAGCAAAGGAATTCATCGGGTCAGCAGCGAAGTGGGCACGCTATGGCATACGGACAAAACATATACCGAAGGTCCCACATTGTCGCACATCATCGCTTCGACTTGCCTTTCCCGCCCCTTGCTTCTACTCTTTTTCCTTTTGCCCCCAAAGCTCCGGCACCTTTTCCCTTGTTCACTGATCGAATAGCCTTGCGAACATTCAAAACGTCATCCCCTCCGTTCTGTTTGGCTCGCTTATTTGCGCCATCCAGCGTTGATACTATCGCTAGAGATGCCTTACGTTCCGCTTGAGCGGAAGTTTCATTCGGATCAAACTAGTAGAAAAAAAAATAAGAGTGAGGAGGGGCCACTGGTGAAATAGGAGGGATCAGACCTTGCGCTTGACTCCACGAGGTTTCCGCTCCCCATCTAATTTCTTGTCGAACCTTGCGGGTAATAAGCATTCACGACCAGAATGCATAGTGTTTTACGGTACTTACTTGCCCATACTAGCAGTACTGATACGACTTGTCGCCAATGTCTTTTCAATGTCTCTTTTACGCTCATCTTTGGGTAGAGCCTGAGATGTCTTAGAGTGTTGCATATTTCGGAGTCGCTGTTTTTCGTTCTTTGCAACACCTGCTTTGCGTTCGTCACGAGCTGCCTTGACTGGGTCGAAATCAGGATCTGAAAAGAAGTTAGCGCAATTTCCTGTGAAAGCACCAAAATACCAGCTCCAACCTGCATTGGTTGGTAACTCAGTGATCCATTGTTCTTCCTTCTCGTGGTTCTTTCCACTCCTTCCCCAACGATTCACCCACTCTTGCTTCTCCTCATCAAATACCTTCCTGTCTCGCTTTTGCTTTTGGATACCCTTGGCGGCAGCAAACTTTTCCCACTTTGTAGGGGGTTTTGGTTTCGGGAGAGGTTTGGATCGTGGTAAATGGGTTGTTGGTGGAGGAAGCACGGCCAGTGGACCGTCAGCCGAAGATCGAACGGGTAGTGAGAATAACGACGCTATCAGAGCTTGACAACCGTCTCGTGCAGTCGACAGAAGGAGCGCATCGCAATTTTGTCTGATACGAAGAAAATTAGATCAAGACAGGATAATGTGGAAATCCTTACACATAAGCATCATGGTCTAGCGGGTTAAGGTCTGTGACAGTCAACAACCCGGGGTCTGATTCCAAAGGTATTTCCTTTTCAATGGTAACAGATTTTCTGAAGAAGAAAAAAGGATATGAGTGGTGTATTGCTATAAAGTAATCCATAAAACCGACTGTTTAGATTGTTCCCCGGCGATTAACGAAGAAACATCCATCTCTCTCGCATTACGTAATTCTCACGTGGCCTTTTGCTTTTCAGTCGGGTCGCTTAAACTATTCTAATTTTAGCATCACCATTTAGTGCTCTTTTGCGTAGTTTTCAGAAATACTATGTTGGATTCAACATTGCAGACCTGAGATGGCCGCACCAAGCTTAGAACGTCTCGGGGGAGCCCTCTCGCTCTCGGTAGAATCACCTTAGAACGTGATTATCAATCATTCAAGCGGAATGTCCTCCTATTCGTTAGTTGAGGTTCAGCTTTTAGCAGGACACCCGATAATCCCTAAGGTCCTCTCGGAAATCCGAAATTGACTGGACAGAAAATTCCGGCAACTTTTTGTAGAGTCTAGAAATTGCCAGAAATTGCCCAGATCCATGCAAGGCATTTGGGGACACAATTGTGACACCCTCTCTCTGAGTATGGAACTGTCATTTCTCAAACAAGCAAAACACTAATTCACAAGCATAGCAAGCTCCATGAGAAACTTGACCAATTAATACTTGAAGCTAATCAGTCTAGCTTAGTCTCCTCATTGCCAGGTGAGGAGTACTTTGACCCATTCCTTTAGCAGCTGCCATTCTTGGTATGTGGTCATATTTATAGTGCCTCATTGTATAGCATTGAAAAGAACCAGTCTCAATTCAAAGTGTAACTTTAAACATTACACTAGAGCCAATAGAGCCAAAAACATCAGCCAAGACAAGGATTTAAAATAGGACCATCTCTGTTGGAATAATTCGACCGGCATGTATTGCTGTGTCACATTAGTCACACTTCCTTTGTAATCTCCCCATCTGTTTGCAATGAGCCACCATCCTTGCTCAAGCCAAACAGTTTAATCTTCGATCTTTGGTCAGCACCCTTGGAGATTTAACACAAACAGATCATGGGTTGCTCTCTCATTAACCACTGCAGGCACTGATAGGGACCATTGAGCCTATTCCAGCACCCTTTCTCATGTCTTGCACTACACAACACCCTTTTTGTGTTGTTGCACTATGCAGCATTTTTCATGTTGTTGCACTTCATGGAATATATGCTCATTCCTGATATCACTGCAACTCTCATTAACTCTCATTTTGTGGTTTGACTTTTCATGTCAAACAAAATTTTCATGTCCACATCATTCCCAACTTGGATTGTGCTGTTATGACTCAGCTCCTGAAAATCACCGGTACCAACTGGCATGAATGGTGGAAGGAGACAGAGGTTGTTTTCATGTGGATCGGTTGTAGAGGATGTATTGGTGTTAGGTATCAGTGATGCTGATGGTGCAGACAAGAGTTGGCCAAGTCCTGCAGACCAATCAAGGTAGCTAGACTTCAACATGCTCGTGCATTGCACCCTGCTGTTCCATGCATGCCATTAATTTAGACAGAAGAAAGACCCAGGAGAGTGTCAAGAGTGTTGGCCTGAGTAAGGGACTTCAGACAGGAGAAGGGGGGACAAGGAGACATGAACCAAGTCAATATTCAGAGTGAAGAACTATCTACATACATTTGCTACTTATATAGGTTAAGAAGCAAGATGTGGAACAGGGTGGCATAAGGAATAGAGAACAATAAGGTATGAAGAATCATGTAGAGGTAGTGTCCACAATGATCAAGAATAGAATAAGGAATGTAGACAAGAATAAAACAATGAAAATAAGATAATAGAAATGTGGCCAAGAATAGAATGTGACATATGTGTGGTTTGGTCACTTATATATGGAATTAGACTGATCATTTAGTCAGCACTGCCAAGTTACCAGGTGCTTGATACTTGCACTTGACAGTATCCCCCCCTTAGTAACTGAACCTATGAAGCTGGTAGGCAGAGATTGAAAATAAAGTTTGGGATGCCTATTCGTGATGTCACGTGAGGTTTGGAACCTAGCACCCAAACACCAACCACCAACAACATCCCATCGTGCAACCTTATCAAAATGCAAGAACATGGGTTATGAAACCAATAAGGACAATGCACAAAAGGCCAAGATGGAGAAGAAGAGGTTGGTGTTAGATTGTCTAATCCCACATACTATTCATATCTCTAATTAATGTCTTACAAAATAAGGCATTATGCATACAGAGCTCTATGGAGTAGTATTGGCAATCTGATAACTTACTAGGGCTCTGAACTCAACTTGTATAGTGGAGCTCAGTATTGTAGGTTTAATAAAAGGGATAATTCTACCCTAACTCCAAGATTTCAGCAATCTCTTTGAGAAAGAGTCCTTTGACTCCCTGTGAAAGGCAACAAATTCCCACAGTAATGTGCTCTTCTAACTGGGCCAAAAGGCTACTATGCCAGGTTATCTGGCATTAGTCTGTAGGCACTATTTAAACAGCAACTTGTTACATGTATTCACCAACCATTGCAATGGTATGTAACACACCCTCCCTAAGCCAAGGACATGGGACTATGTAATAAAACTAGAGCCTGGGGAAAGGCTCCTGGCATGCAAGGTGTACCCCCTATCCCTGAGCCAGCAGTGAGAACTAGATGAATTCTTGCAAGAGAACCCCTGCACAGGCCACATTCACCCTTCAAAGTCACCTATTGTTACATACCATTGCAATGGTTGGTGAATACATATAACAAGTTGCTGTTTAAATAGTGCCCACAGACTAATGCCAGATAACCTGGCATAGTGGCCTTTTGGCCCAGTTGAAAGAACACATCACTGTGGGAATTTGTTGCCTTTCACACCTATGAGAAGTCTAATATTCTTTATTAAGAAAAATAACAGGTCCCTGCAGCTAGTTCAGGACTACTGAGTACTCAATGCAATGGTGGTAAAGAACCACTACCCCCTCCCCATCATTTTGGAACTAATCATGCAACTCTGAAGAGCCAAGTACTTCACAAAGTTAGACATGTGGTGGGGTTTCAATCAATGAGAGACTCATTCCATCCATCATACAGGTTTTGTAGAAGCACTTTATGATCAGCAATGAAGTCATTGGCCTACCCTGTAAAGCCCACAATACCATGCTCTGATTTACTTGGCAGTACCAACCAACCAACCCTTACCCATATCATCCCTCATCAGTGTGTGGCCTCGGCTCAGTACATTCGGTTCATTATTTGGTTTATTATCTCTATCCCACCCTCCTATTCTTCATTATTCTGTTATTCCCTGTCCTTCCCCTTGCCTGTTTACCCTCAGGACATTCACTCTTTGTTGTCACTTGGTAGTAGTCCTATTGTTTTTGTTGAGATATACTGAAGTCCCCTTTCATGTTTCCAGTTGGTATGGCTGGTATTTGACCAGATATGACTTGTTTTATGTATTACATCTTTGATGTATTGATCTGAGTTTGAATTTAGCTTACATAATAACACAATTTTCACTTTTGCGCTCCAACAGGTTATGGGCCCTGCACTTT
The DNA here is from genome assembly GCA_003314385.1 of Gomphus sp. MG54. Classification (NCBI taxonomy): domain Eukaryota; kingdom Fungi; phylum Basidiomycota; class Agaricomycetes; order Gomphales; family Gomphaceae; genus Gomphus; species Gomphus sp. MG54. Next base: position 17,494 of record QLPG01006671.1, read on the forward strand.
ATCTATAGACATCTACACAACACCACCTATTGTGTTTTGTACTTATCTAGGCCCTGTATCATTGGCCTGCAATTGATCCCAGATCAGAGCTCATCTAGGCACTATAAAAGCACCTCAACAACTACACCAACTTCGCTTTTTTGCCCTATTACAGCTCTCCTTTCCCTTTCCTTCCCCTCAGCTTCTCCCAGCAGTTGCTCAACAACCTCCTAAGGACTTCAGCCAGCCAGTGGTAGGACAGGATCCCTCCTCATTGCCTAGTGTTGCAAAGCCACACTCCTGGCCTAGTCTTTGACTAGTTTGCCGGTTGACTGAGGCCTCTTGTCATCCTTAGGTGCTGGAATCTGTGGTCTGCAGATTCTTAACAGTTCACCTGATTTGCAGTGAGGTTGTGCCACCTATTCTGAGCCCTGAAGTTCTGAAGTTATTGGGGAATAACTGGTGCCATTTGGACCATTTTTCCGACCTCTAGGACCCTTAGGACACTCCTTAGGACACTCCTTGGCCACTGCTTGGTGTTCAACTCTGTTTTTGCATCTTCTGCATCGTATTTTGGCTATATCTGCTCCATTTTTCCACCGCTTAAACACGAAATTAAGTGCCCATAGATGAGGCATATCAATCCATTCATCCATTCACCCACAATACACCAATCTTCATACCAACCTCACCAAAAAACCATGTCTACATCCACCTCTAATGACGATACCACCTCTCCAAAATTTCCCATGTTGTCAGACACAAATTATCATGACTGGGCATTCAATATGACTGCCAGGTTACGCTCTAAGGATTTGTGGATGCTTGTTAATGACAAGAAGAAGCACCCTACAGTGTCTCCAGATCAGGAAAAGTGGGATTTGGATCAGGAGATGGCAGCTGGCCTGATTGCTTCAACTTTAGAGGCAGGACAGCGTGTGCATGTTCAGGGACTTGAGGATGATCCGGTGAAGATGTGGGATGCCCTTTGTAAAGTTCATGTGCAGAAACAAGCAGGAACTCGTTTCAATGCTTATGATGCTCTATTCAATATCAGAAAAGAGCCAGATGAGACACTCCATTCACTCATTGGTTGTGTCACCACTGCCATGTGATTGTGTCAAAATCTTCGTCCATCAGATGATTCATATACTCTTGACAAACAAGATGAAGAGCTGGTGGTCATGACACTCATCCGAGCAC
>QLPG01006672.1:0-19083 GCA_003314385.1 Gomphus sp. MG54
GGTTTGTTCGCGGAATAGATCTCGACCCTTCTATGCGGTAGAAGGTTTCTTGGACAAAAATATAAAAGGTACATAAAAACATCATAAAAGAACTAAACTAGATTTTATAGGACATCTGTGGAAATAATCCTAGGCAAGGGTAGAATAATAGTTCACGAACATAAACTATTATTCCTACACGTAATTGACAAGTCACCTGCCAAGGCCCCCTCTAAACAATTCTTTTTGGACATCAACCCAGACAGGCATTAGCTTGCTGTCATCTTGTCAGAGAACTTGATTGAACTTTCTTCACACCAAAGTTTTGTCACAGCTTTTGGGTTACCAGCTTACGGTTCCAAAACAGTACCTAACCGGTACCACCCTGGATTGGTTTGAACCAGCCCTTTCTACCCCCAATGAGCCAGACTGGCTCCATGACTATGCAGAGTTTGTTAGTGAACTCAAAACCAACTTTGGCCCCCATGACCTGAAAAAAGAGGCCAGAGCAGACCTCAAGAACCTCCGCATGTGCAATAACCAGCGCATCACGAAATATGCAGTTGAATTCAATCAACTAGCCACCCACATCCACTGGGGTGACACTGCACTTCATTGCCAGTTCTATAACAGGCTCCCTGGGAGGATCAAGGATGAGATTTCCAGAGTAGGGAAACCCCACTCCCTGCTCCAACTCTGCCTCCTGTCCCAATCCATTGACGCCTGCTATTGGGAGTGATGATTGCAAATCACCAGAGAGCCCCCCTCTACCCAGAACTTTAACCGCCCCTATGACAGAGGGAGGACCCCCATGACTATGTATTTGGCCCCTAATATAGGCAATAAGACGGCCAATCCAGGCCAACCTGCAACCCCATCCAGTGGTAGCAGGACTACCATGGATCTTTTGTCCAAAATCAGAAAAGACAGAAAACTTACACTACAAGAACGGCAACACCACTTCAAACAAAGCCTCTGCCTCTTCTGTGGTAGGTTGGGCCACATAGCCAGGGAATGCCCAAGATCAACTACCACAGTCACCAAAGGGCATGCAGCCTCCATGAAAGGAAATTGAAGAAGAGTCCGAAGCCTCGGATGCTTTGAGAACTGAGGAATAAGAAGCAAGGCCCCCAACTCCAGCACCAGTTGTTTGCATTGAACACCAACTGTGCCAGGGAGTAAAACAAATAACATGTCCAACCTTTTCAGGAATATGACCACCCGTGACCAATCATCAAAAAGATTTTGACCCGTTTCCTTGGAAAGAACTCTGACCCTCCAAACTCCATCAGAATTCTAGTTTCCAGGACACCATATACTCACCTGCTATGATCCATCAATCGACAGGGAATTGAGTACTACTCATTTAGATATTCATCCTAACTGATTCTTGATACCATGGAGCCAGCAGTTTTCACTCAGCACGCAATCCGACCCTCCAAAAAATCCACTCAGGAAGAACCCTGCCCATCGTGGAACCTGTGCCATCCCGTAGATAAAACGGTACCATGTGTAGATTCTCTCTAGACTAGAACATTTGACAACATGTTAATACGAATTAAACTATTGATACGGTTTAAACCAAGACTTGAATTGCAGGACATCCTCCAAATCCCGATGACCCCACCACCATCCAAGTGATGATCTGGCAAATGGCCACCATGACCACCATGACTGCCACGACCACCACGACTCCAACCACAAGAACTAGGTAGACAATGGGACATCTACCCTAGAGAAGGGGAAAGTGACCAGAAGCAACCCCCATCGGTTAGGGAATCCAAACACTTTACCCCCAAACCACCCCAACGCCATCTAAGATCACACATGGAACTCATGACCCAAATTATACAAATAAATTCTATTCACTACAAACATGGCATGTCCCAGGCCCTGATTGGAACCAACCCTATCAGAACACAAAACAGTTCCCACTTGAATCAGCCCTGGAGGCTTATTCTCATAACCCCCACTTTCCTGAACCTCTCACCTAACAGACCCTCCACACCAAGCATCCACCTTCCATGCCTGAATCACATGACAGGCTCACCCAAAACTCCCCTGGTCCCTGAGGAACAAATACCACCCAAGGACTGAACAGTAGGACCACCCTTGGCCTGATCGACCAAGGACGACAACACATCAATAAGATTTCAAGCCAGTGTGACCTCCCCTGAACGCTGTTCCGACAACTCAACAATATGCAGAAGACAGCAGTTGAGAGCCATGAAGAGACCCTGGAAATAATTTGAGTCTGCCTGGAATGCATCTAGATGGGCCAAAAATGAGGAAATCTGATTGAAAGCATCCAGACCATCCACCCCCACCACTAGACCACTAGGAACAATGCCCCACCTAGAATGACCACAAGGTGGGTTTCTGGATGATAATAGGTCTGGGAACTGCCCCTGTACTATGGAAAGGTTAAAAGGGGGAAAAGTCACCATAAAAACCCGACAAACCAAGGAAATTGCAAATTGCAATAGCATGAGCCTGCAACACCACCACATCACCATCAATGGCCCACAGGCATTGCAGATTGTTTTCGAGACCCCCTTCGGATTCTACCAACAACACCCCGGAGAGGAGAAAATGGGAAAAAATTCTGAGGTTTCCTGAAGGTTGAGAATCCATGTTGTCCATTGAGGAAAGGCCCCTCCCAGTTCTGCAAACACTCCTTTTATAAGCAATGGGACCATCAGTGCTTATCGATCAACAATCATCCCAGAAAATGGTCTGGAAGCTCTCACAGTCATGTCTGTCTTGATTACTGCCTCGATTAAGCTTAGGACCTTGAGGGCTCCATCCTAGTGGAGGGATACTGTTATGGCCCATGCTGCCAATAAACCCACATTAATCCCCACAACCACCCATACTGTTTCTGGGACCTTTCTGACCGCTCAAAACCTGAACAACTGCTCTCCAAATTCTGTTGTATTAACCCAAGGTTCCACATTCCCAAACCTCTGAAGATTCTAAAGCCAAGGCTCCGCTCCTTTGATAAATGATGCACAGGATCATTGCATACCTCACTCCCTTGTTCTTTGTTCTGAATTGCCCCTTGTACTCTTTCCCCCCCTGGACTTACTCAGCAAAAGTTAGTACAAAGGACTAGATACATGTATATAAGACACCAGTTGACTGGATTATTTGCCAGTACAAATATTGACTTAATTCTGCATTGTAGTTTCTGATTCAGTTCCGGTAAACTTTCCGACTTTCTGAAATTAGAGACAGATGATTGAGGAGGGTGCAACACATAAGTTAAAGCCAAGTCCCTGTGACCTCAAACTACTTGAACCACCTAATACCGTGAACAGTCCTAGACCCCCCTGGCACTTCCTGTCTTTCCACCCCTTTTTGATTCCAACCGTGAACCCGAGACCTCTAGTTCCTCCATCTCTGGAGTATGAACCCCCCCTCAGAAACCATTCAGAACCTCCAGAAACCCTTCCGGAAGCCTCTAGCTAAGCACCTGACACATGGATTTAATACTTTGGCTCACTACTACCCTCCCAAGCCTGGTCCACCTTCCTTTTCCAATAACTCATATTGATCCATTGAATCAGATTTTTCAGGTTGTCAAGATCTTGGGGTTTGTTGAAGTAAATGAGGCTATCTTTGAAACATTTTGGTAGAGCCATATATGCTTTCTAAAGGAGAGGTAGTCAACAAGAGCCAAAAGTCTGTAAAATTCAACAAAAAAATTGTGTAGCTGTATGAGTGTCATGCATGGTTAACTTTTCAAGAGCAAGTTCAGTATCAGCAGTTCTTCTTCTACCAAATAAAGTTCCTGATTGGTGTCACCATTATAATCATACTCAATATGATCATTGACCTCCTCAATGTATAAATCTATACAGTAAAGTTCAATTGTGGCATCTGTGGGTGTTTTTGGTCAGCTATTGGTCAGCATTTATATAAGCCATTCCCATGATAAAAATTTTCCAAACTGTCTGGTCATGTGACTGGTTCAACACCTGCATCTGTCAGGTACCAGGAATGCCGATGATGCATGGGCCAAGTACTATAGTAATAATGCCAACTTTAGGATGCTGGCAGGAAGCAACCAAGTCCTGCAGGCTGGTTAGAGTGGCTTGGCATCAATGTACTCATGTATTGTGCCCTACTTTCTGTGCATGCCACTGATTTAGAATGGATGAGATACTTGGGAGAGTGCCAAGAGTGTCAGCCTGTCAAGTACAGGTACCAAGGTCCCAATTATTTGGCAGTGCCAACCGAGCAGCTATCCTATATCCACGACCAAGTGTCCACGCTACATACATAACACTTGGTACGCTGGTCTCAGCTTGGCACATCCACCATCCACACTCCTTGTCTTCACCCTTTGGTCCGTCTCCCCTCGGGACCTCCTGTACTTGTATTATCCTTAGTTACGACTCCATTGTTTTATACTCAGCCACTCCCTATTGTCCTATCCTTGGCTATGTCTCTATTATCTTATCCCTTATTGTTTTACCCCGTTTTGCATCCCTTCATTCTAATTTTATCTGTTGTGGACAATAACCACATGCTCTGCATACCTTGTTGTCTTACATTCCTTATTCCACATGTCGCTTCTTAACCTATATAAGTGGGACATGCATGTACATATTTCCTCATTCTGGGTATCGACTAGGCTTAGGCCCTTCTATCTTCTTCTCCTCTGTAAAGTCCTCAACTTGGGCCGGCATCATTAGCATCCTCCCGAGTACCTGCCTGTTGCAAAACCAGTGGCATGCATGGCAAGTAGGGCACACTGCACAAGTACGTTGAAGCCAACGCTACTACTCTTGGCCTGCAGGACTTGGCCATAGTCCGCCCGACCCTTCGACAACACCCCTTGGCAGTACCAAAGTCCGTCAGTATCCGAAGCTTGACACAGCCCAAGTAAAGGACTTTAGACAGAAGAAGGGAGGGCAGGAAGGCATAAACCTAGTTGATTGTTACATACCATTGCAATGGTTGGTGAATACATGTAACAAGTTGCTGTTTAAATAGTTCCCACAGACTAATGCCAGATAACCTGGCATAGTGGCCTTTTGGCCCAGTTGGAAGAGCACATTACTGTGGGAATTTGTTGCCTTTCACATTGATATTCAGAGTGAAGAACTATCTACATACATTCACTACTTATATAGGTTAAGAAGTGAGATGTTAAACAGGGTGGCATAAGACACGGAGAAAAGAATAAGCTATGGAGACCATGTGGAAGTATTATCCACAGTGATCTAGAATAGAACAATAAAACATGGCTGAGGATAAAAGAGTAGGAGTGTGAGTGAAAATAGAACAATAGGGCTGTGACCAAATAATCAGTAAATGGCATATGTCCCGAGGGGAAGCAGGTAAGGAAAGGAATGGGGAATGCAAGAATCACAAGAGTAGAAGGGATGGGGTGAAGGGAGTGAACCAGAATGAGAACTGAATGTACTGAGCCGAGACCACATACTAGTGAAGAGTGACTTGTCACTGGTGTGTGGGATTAAATGGTGGGGGTCGTTTGGTCAGTACTACCAAGTGAACCGAGGCTTGGTATCATGTACTTGACAGCATCTCCCTTTCATTCCCCTACTACCCCCATGCATTGCACCTTCTAACATTTCCATGTGTGAGGCTATTAGGATATGCACAGTACCCTGGTGTCCGGGAAAGACTTTGGTATGTCCTGGATATGCCCCATATGCATGTTGTGCATCCACCACATGCCAAGGTCCTTCCTGTCAGGGGACAACCTGTCTAATTTCCTAAGCCAAGCACCAATCACCCAGCCAGTAGACTGATATGGTCTACCAAAGTCTTGGCCCAACAGAATGACAACAACAGGGAAGAGATACACCTATGGAGAAGAGGTCTAGGGAGTGGGAACTGAGAGAACTCAACAGGCTTGTCCCTGAGGGCCAATGACTGACCTACCTTCCCACCATATGCTGAGCCAAGAACCTGAGGCCCTAGGCCAGACTCCTAGGGTCAGGCCTGCAGGTGTTCAGTAGATAATACCACCAGAACCAAGGGAAGGATAGTGTATGATAGGAAAGTGGTGCATGGATACAGGGTATATAGAGTGCATGACTCGCTAGCAATAGGGCTTAGGTTTTCTTTGTAAGATTCCCCCCATTGCTAGGCCCTGTGTGATAGTCCTCAGGCATCACTGGGGTTACCCTTACACTTCCTCCACCATGCATGATGTGGTCCACACCCAGACTTTGGCATGTGCTAGGTGTGCTGCATGCTTGTATTCTGCATCTACTCAATGCCGAGGTCCTTCCTCTACCATGCATGATGCAGTGTACACTCACATACCCCACCTCCTGACATTCCCATGTATAGGGCTGTCAGGACAGTAGTGCACTGGTGTTGCCATATCATGTGTGATATAAGAAAGACTTCCACTAGGGCCTGACAAATGCCACATTTTCCAACTGCAATCTCAGCAGGAGGTAGTATGGGACAAACAGCCCTGTATTAGGAGTGAACTTAGAGATGGATGCACTTCTTTCAACATCCAACCACATGCTGGCCTTGCCTTACATGTTGCAGTGTGAGATGATGGAATTTGTGGGAACACAGTCATAGCTAGAGCCCATGCCATTTGTGGGAGGTACACAACAAGCCTTGCCTTGCACCCTCCCTTCCACATATACTGCCCTCCCACCTCTCCTATATGTTCCCACTGTCATGTGCAAGAGGGAGGCATGGCAGTATTTGTGGGAGGCATGGTGGTGGTCCTGCACACAATGGTATGTTTTCAATTGTTGTTCAGCAATTGTAGACTCAGAACATTGGTGTTTAAGTCCAGTATTGTTGTCCTGCAATATTAGAACTGATGGCAGGACTCAGAACAAGGTAAATGGTGTATTTTCCCACATTGCAAAACCCAAGAACAATCCAGCTGCAATGATATACTGGTGGCAGCATTTGTCTGGTGGGGGTGGTGCAGCCACCTTGGTGTGCCTTCTGCCCAAAGGGTGGAGCACACCTAGCACTGCTGAAAGGGGGAGGCCAGATGTCATAGTTCAATTGCTGGTGGTGGAGCTATAACTGATGTAAAAGGGGGCAGAGTGTCAGAGGCACCATGTGCCCTGCATTGCAAAACCATAAGGGAGAGAGAGAGAGAGAGAGATTGAATTAAAATGCTTGAAGTGCAAGTGCTTATGGTGCACTCTAACTACAAAACAATAGTACTGTATGAGAGATATTTTTCTACTGGAAACTGTGGCAGATAGAAATGTGATGTGAAGAAATATGATAACTGGATGTTGTAAGTGTAGGGGAAAAAACAAGACCCCATTTATTTCCATGGTGTGCCAGCAAGTTGCCAGAATGTCATGGATGGCTCATGTCTGGTCCAAAATGGATGGGCCAGGATTGGTGGTGCGATGGGTATTTTGGTCAATGTGTTTTTCAGAAACATCATACATTAGGGATTAGGGTGTCAAGCAGTGGACAGGTGCAGCTAGTTTAAAGTGTGTTGTTGGCTTGATTAGGCCTTAACAGGGGACCTTCCTCAGCAAGTTTGTGTACATGGAGGTCCAAGGCCACTTTGCACATTGGACATTCTCAGCTTGTTGCTGCATGAGCTCCTGGGCAGATGGCACATCTTAGTATGATGTGTCAACACAGTATGGGCTTGTTGCATTTTTCTTCATTGGGACAAAGGCAATCTTGTGTTATGTGTTTGCCTGAGCATTGTCCACAAGATGTTGTCCTCTTGTAGAGCCATACAAAGTGACCAATTGATGACAATTATAGCATTGAAGTGGGTGATCCAGGAATTTGGTTGTCAGGTGGAGGTGACCCCATAATACAATGTGGTAGCTGATGCAGCTATTAATGACTTGAGCATCTGTAAAGAAGAGAACTATAGACATGTGTGTTTTAGTTTGCTGATTTTTCCATAGGTGGAAGAGAAGTTTAATCTGTTGGAGTATTGAGGGCTGAGTGTTAGGTATGGGTAATGCCGATAGTGCAGATGGGAATTGGCCAAGTCCTGTAGACCGATTGGGGTGGCTAGGCTTCAATGTACTCATATGTTGTGTCCCGCTTTTCCATGTGTGCCACTAATTTTGACAGAAGAAAGACCCAGGAGAGTGCAGAGAGTGTCGGCCTGAGTAGGGGACTTCAGATGGGAGACAAGAAGACAAGAAGATGTAAACCAAGTCAATATTCAGAGTGAAGAACTATCTACATACATTCGCTACTTATATGGGTTAAGAAGCGATATGTGGGACAGGGTGGCATATGTCAAGCCTACAATACCGAGCCCCAGTTCACTTGGTAGTATTGACTGATCGAAATTTACCTTTTAATCCTACATACCTGTGACAAGTCATTCCTCACTAGTATGTGGTCTTCGCTTGGTACATTCAGCTCATCATTTGGTTCACTTTCCTCATCTCATCTCCTCCATTCACTGTTATTCTTTCATTCCCCTTCTTTCCCTGTACCCATTCCCCTTTGGGACATTTACTACTCACCTATTATTCAGTCATGGCCCTATTGTTTTATATTTGGCCACTTTCCATTGTTCTATTCTCACTCACTGTTTTGTTCTCAGTCATACTTCATTGTTCTATTCTTGCCTACATTCCTTTGTTCTATTCTTGATCATTGTGGACAATACTTCCACATGGTCTCCATATCTTATTCTTTTCTCCATGTCTTGTGCCACCCTTACTCCACATCTCGCTCCTTAACCTATATAAGTAGCGCAATGCATGTAGATAGTTCTTCATTCTGGATATCAACTAGGTTTACATATTCTTGTCCTCCCTCCTCCAGTCTGAAGTCCTTTACTCAGGCCAACACTCTTGGCACTCTCTCAAGTTCCCCTTCTGTTCGAAATCAGTGTCATGCATGGAAAGTAGGGTACAATGCACAAGTATGTTGAAGCCAAAGCCACTACTACCAGCCTGCAGGACTGGCCAATCCCTGCCAGTTCCTTCGGCATTACTGAGGCCTAACAGAACAATAAGGTATGATGAATCATATGGAGGTATTTTCCACAATGATCAAGAATAGAATAAGGAATGTGGATGAGAATAGAACAATGAAAACAAGATAATAGAAATGTGGCCAAGAATAGAATAATAGAGAGTGACCGAATATAAAAAAATAGGGTCATGTCTGAAGATAAAACAATGGTAAAATGTCCACCCCTTGGCACACCACACGCACGCACCCAGATCCAAATCTAAATCCCACTTCCTCAGACATGTGTTGTGCTGCTTTTTGCAGTGATTGCAAGGTTTCCTGATGATGAAACCGTGAGACCAGGGGGTATGGTCATCTTGTTCACCCAACCTTGCCTTTTGATAGAACACGCTGTTTATATTGCCCTCCCTTCTCCTGTCTAAAGTCCTTTACTCAGGCTGACACTCTTGGCACCCTCCCAGGTATCTCTTCTGTCCCAAATCAGTGGCACGCATGGAAAGTAGGGTGCAATGCATGAGCACATTGAAACCAAGCCACTACGATTGGCCTGCACAACTTGGCTGCTTCCTGCCAGCATCGTGAAGCCAGCACTATTACTATAATGCTCGGCCCATGCATCGTCAGCAGTACCATTGCCTGACATCTCCTAGCTCCTCGTCAGACATCAGATAGGCCTGAGAGAACTGTATTGTTGCAATCAGATTGCTGCAAAAGTGTGAGGTCAAATCATATATTACAGAATAGTGTTTTAGGTTCAGAAGTTGGCTGTGGAGCTGGCAGAGTGGGTGAGGTAAGGACAGCTGCATAGGTGCATTTCCCAGTGGGTTGCATGGTGTTTGAAAGGCCTAAGTGGATGGATATGGCATCTAGATGCTTATATACTTTACTCAATTGTAGGTCATGTGAATCTATAAGTGTTGATTGGGTTATAGAAATGAGGTTGTGGCTTTGGTGCAGTGCATCAAGAGAGATTGTCACTGTTTTAGCAGTCTTGGTGTTAGGGTGAGTGATTCTGCATATCAGAGTACTAAGTTGTTTAAGTATGATAGCTAATGATGCTGCAGGAGGCTATCCTGGGAGTTCAACAGGCAGTGGTAGTGGTGGTTAGACTATAGGAGCCATCAGAATCATCCTGATCACACTCAGACTGGATGGGTGCCAGTTTGAGATATCAGTAAATAGATGGAGCATGTAGATAAAATTTGTTGAGTGGGGTGAGCTGGCTGTTCTCAAAATGGGTCAATGATATAGTTCAAGGGGGAATATGGTAAGAAGTGTTCTATAGGATATAGGTCTGTTCTGATCATACTGTAAAGTACCAAGGTTCCAAGACTGCATGAGCTGAACACTAGTGCAATAGTGCTAAGAATACAATGATAGTAGGGTATCAGCTGAGTCCAATAGACCAAATGGACATGGCTGGCTTCAATGTACTCATGTATTACACCCTTTTTCTGTAAGGACACTGGATTTTGAAAAAAAAGATAACTCAGGAGAGTGCTGAGAGTGTCAGCCCAAGTATGGACTTAGACAGAGAGTATATAGATGATTGCTATATGTCAAGATTCGGTGATGCCGAGGTATCGGTTAAGTCCTGCAAACCATTACGGGATGGCTAGGCTTCAACGTGTTCTTGCGTTGCGCCCTGCTGTTCCGTGTGTGCCACTAATTTGGATAGCAAGAGGAACCTTGAGGGATGCCGAGGGCGTCGGCTCGAGCAAAGGACTTTAGGAATAGAGAGCGGACAAAAGGGGTGCGAATCAATCGATATTCTGAGTGAAGAACTATCTACATACATCCCGCTACTTTTATAGTTAAGAAGCAAGATGTGGAACAGGGTGGCGTAAGGAATGGAAACAATAAGGTATGAGGCAACCACATGGAGGCATTGTCCACAGTGGTCAGAAATAGAATAAGGAATGTAGGCGGTATTAGAATAATAGAGTATGGCTGAGAATAAGATAATGAAACGGTGGGCGGGAATAGAACAATAGAGGGCAGCCTAAGATAAAACAATGGCAAAGGCCAAGACAATGAGTGGCCATCATGTTGTTCGGAGGAAACGGGTAAAGGAGTGGAAAGGGGGTTGAAGGAACAATGGAAGGGGGTGTACGAGGGGAGTGGTCCATACGATGTACCAGATGTACCGAGTCGAGGTCGCGCGGTGGTGCGAGATAATGCGGGTAAGGGCCTGCTGGTCGGTATTCCCGAGTAAGTCGGTACTCGGTGTTGCGGGCTTGACACTATAGTTGATTACCAGAATGAAGAACTACATACATCTGATGCACTACTTATATAGTCAAAGAGGTGAGGATGAATGACCTTGACATGTTACAGGGTAACACAACCAAAAGTATGCAAAAGGATAAGACATGGAAACAAGATATGGAAAGTTTGGTTAAACAACCAAGCATAGAACATGATCGAAAAAAATAGAAACAAGATATATAAAAGAATAAGCAAGGACAGAAGGGCATGGAATGGAATGGGATAAAGTTAAATGAACCAAGAGACAAACTGAATATACTAAGCTGAGATCACATACTAGTGAAGAATAACTTGTCACTTGTGTGTAGGATTAGACAGTAAGAATTATTTGGCTGGTACAACCAAGCCTTGGTGTTGTGTACTTAACAGGTGAATTGTGGCTTGATGTCATAGAACTTGTAGATATCATCCTTTGGTGGGGTAGTCATATAGTTGCTGCCATAGTTTGTAATAGCATGTATTCGTTGTAGTGTAGTGGTAAAGAATGAGACTCTTAATATTTCAAGACTAAGAGCCAAGCAAATAAACAGACTGCTGCAATAGTATTTGGAGGGAACTCAGATAAGAGGAGAACTGTCAAGTCTACAATACCAAGCTCCTGTTCACTTGGCAGTACCAACTGACTGACTCTTACCCACATCATCCCTCACTAGTACATGGTGTCAGCTTGGTACATCTGGTTCATCATTTGGTTCAATTTCCCTATCCCACCTTCCTATTATTTATTATTCTTCTATTCCCCTTGCCCAATTTCCCTTGGGACATTCACTATTCAGTTATCATTCGGTCATGGCCCTATTGTTTTATATTCAGTCACCCTCTATTGTTCTATTTTCCCTCACAACCCTCCTTGTTTATTATCGGTCATATTTCATTGTCTTATTTTCATTTATATCACATTGTTCTATTCTAGATCACTGTGGACAACACGTCCACATGGTCTCCATACCTTATTCTTTTCTCCATGTCTTATGCCACCCTTATTCCACATTCCACCTCTTAGCCTATATAAGTAGTGAATGCATGTACATAGTTCCTCAGTCTGAGTATCAACTAGGTTTATGCTTTCCTCCTCCCCTCCCTCTATTCAGATGTTCCCCACTTGGGCTCACATCCTTGGCATCCTCTCAAGCACCTCTTCCATCACAAATCAGTGGCATGCACAGGAAGCAAGGCACAACACATGAGCACGTTGAAGCCAAGCCACTCTGGCTGCCCTGTAGGACTCAACCGGTTCCCAACTGTACCTTTGGTATTACTTCTTAATTACTGTGATGGGGAATAACGGTTGGTAAATGGACTAGCTACTGTGATACAAGGAATTGTAGCTATAGAGTGTGTAGCTAATTTTCTATGTAATTATATGCCTTTACGCAGACGATGCACGGCGGGTCGATCATGTGTAAGCGCTGGTCCGAGGAGCTGGCGGCGATGTGACTGTAGGTTGTGTAGGTTGATTGTGGGTGATCCACAATAATAAAATGTGTTAATACAGGTGTGAGCATGATATATAGCACCTATATAGTTATCCCCGCTGGGTCCGCAGCCTTAAATGATGACGAGAGGTGATTTGACTCAATGTGGCTTGACGTCATGTGAGTACATCGAGTAGATATCAAATATAAGTGTAGGGGGTTTTTGGTATGAGAGACTGGTAATATTTGTTGTAGTTACTTTCTCTTTATACAAGTGAATCCTGTAACTAAAATATGATCCGTAATTAACGGATTTTATGGAGCATATGCAGGGTCAGCCCACTGTGGGCTACCCCAATGGAATCTTCATAGAGATATGACACCTGTCAGTGGTGTCATTTGAATAGAACAACTTCTCCCTTTGTTCCCTTCTTGTCTGCAACATTTATTGCCTCTCTGAGCCATGTCTCATGTCTCATTCTCCTGTTTCTCAGTCATCTGTCCTCGGTGACTGCATATATGCATCCCGGTTCCTTCAGTTCTTGTTCCTTTACATGTGAGTCTCTTCTCCTATGTTCCTTCTATCTCCTCCTGTCTGTTTTCCCTTTGTCTCCTTCTGTGTTCCATACATTTCGGCTCCTCTGGCCCCTATATCTCCTGGTCATCCGGGTGCTTAGCATCTAAGTCACCGCCGGTTTGAGTCTCTTGCACGGTAACTACTAGTAAGTTTGTGTTCTATACTACTTTCCACTGCATGCTCACTAATACCTTTTCTGTACACTAATTTACACTATTCTTTCTTGTCATACAACTAAATGTGTGCTCAAACTGTGTTTTGGTTCTTTTCTCATCCCTCACTCCCTTCTCTCCATTCCTTCCACTATTTGTCACAGCATTACTGATTCCTGACAAGAACTTGTTATTAGAACTTAAATATTTGTTATTCAGAGTAATAGTTTCTCTTTTATATATATAAATTGTAAGAAAAATGTGATAAGAGAACATGGACATGTGAAATGTATATAAGGACCTATGATGGAATATCTTAGTGTGGTGTTATTGGTATTGTGTCATGAGAAGGGGTCTTTTGTAAGGTACTGAGCAACTTGCAACAGTAGTTCAGAGATTTTATTGGGCAATCTAATTAATTATTCTCCTCAGAGAATGTCAACCACTGAGGAGGAGCACATATGTGGGTGGTGTTTCACCTGCATATAGCTATGAGCCAGCCCCTAAACACTAGCTTGGTGAGGGGCTGTTAAGTACACAATACTGAGCCTCAGTTCACTTAGTCCTACCAGCCGAACAATCTCTACCATTCAATCCCATACATCAGTGACAAGCCATTTCTTTATTAGTACGTGGTCTCAGCTCGGTACATTCAGTTCATCACTCAGTCAACTTCCCTTCATCCCACCCTTTCTACCTTTGTTTATTCTTTTATTCCTGATCTCCTCCCCTACCCTGTTTTATCTGAGGACATTTCTATTGACTTATTTTCAGTCATGACCCTATTGATTTATATTTGGTAACTGTCGAGTACACGTACCGAGGATCCAATAACTCGGTGGTACCGACTAAAATACTCCATTAGTAACCAAGTACGAACCATTCAATGAGTTGTTCTCGGCCAGACGCATATATCGGTCACACCCCTCATTCCCATGCCTACTCCTTACTCCTTGGTCTGCCTCACCTCGGGACTTCCTGCCCTTGTGTTATCCTCGGTTATAGCCTTGTATTATCCTCGGTTATAGCCTTGTTTTACAATCGGGCATTTCCTGTTGTACTAGGGCACGTCCTATTATTCTGTCCTTTATTGTTTTATTTCCACCTTACATTTCTTATTCTAATTTTACTCATTGTGGACAATAACCACATGCTCTGCATACCTTGTTGTCCCACATTCCTTATTCCACATGTCACTTCTTGACCTATATAAGTAGGACATGGATGTACATACTTCTTCATTCTGGGTATCGACTAGGCTTAGGCCCTTCTACCTTCTTCTCCTCTGTTAAGTCCTCGACTCGGGCTGGCATCCTCAGCATCCCCCCGAGTACCTGTCTGTTGTAAATACAGTGGCATGCACGGCAAGTAGGGCGCAACGCACGAGTACGTTGAAGCCAACCCCACTACTCTTGGCCTGCAGGACTTGGCCATAGTCCGCCCAACCTTTCGACAACACCCCTCGGCAGTACCGAAGTCTGTCAGTATCCGACGCTTGACAGTAACATCCTATTGTTTTATTCTCAGTCACACTCCTATTATCTTATGCTTGGCCATATTCTATTGTTCTATTTTCATTTATGTTTATTGTTGTATTCTTGAGCACTGTAGACAATGCTCCCATGTGCTCTCCATACCTTATCCCCTTCTTTATACTTTATGCTACCCTGTTCCATATTTGCTTCTTAATCTATATAAGTAGCATATGGTTGTAGATAGTTCCTCATTCTGAATATCAACTTGGCATACACCTCTTGCCTTCCCTCCTCCTATCTGAAGTCCTCGCTCAGGCCAACACTCTCGGAACTCTCCTGAGTTCTCCATCTCTCTAAAATTAGTGGCATGCATGGAAAGTAGGGCATAATACATGAGTATGTTGAAGCCAAGCCACCCCGATTGGTCTATTATCAGGGGACAACCCGTCTATTTTCCTGAACCAAGCACTAGTCATCCAACTGACAGACTGGTATGGTCTGCTGAAGTCTCGGCACAATGGGATGGCCGTGATAGATAAGAGAGACACCTATGGAGGGGAGGACCAAGGAATGGGAGTTGTGAGAACTTGATAGACTCGCCCCTATGGGCCAACAACTAGCTGACCTTCCCATCATGTATCGAGCCAAGACACCAAGGCCCTAGGCCAGGTTCCTGGGGTTGGGCCTGGGGGCATTTGGTAGATTGTACCACCAGAACCAGAGGAAGGATAGCATATGATGGAGAAGCAATGTGTGGGTACAGGGTATATAGAGCGCAGGACTTGCTAGCAATGGGACTTAGGATTTCCTCTTAGGATTTCCCCCATTGCAAGGCCCTGTGTGATAGCCCTCAGGTGCCGCTGGGGTTGCTCTTACATTAAGAAAACCTCTACCTAACAAGGACTGGGCATCATGTCATGGCACGACCATAGGCGGATTCGGTCTTGGCGATTGCGACTTGGACAGCTCCACCTCGCTTGTGTACTGGACACCTGATTCACCCTCTTCCATAGCTGCAAAAAAGCCAGGTAATGACTCTCCTCACCTAAGAATGCACCCAGACTTAGATGCCAAAGAGTGGCTGGTGAGACTGGAACAGGAATTGGCAGAGAATTGAGCAGCCAATGCAGCCATTAGCAAAGCCCTTTGGGCAATTATGACAAAGCTTAACAATGACCCAACATGCAGAGACACAGACTACCTGAGTCCCGAAGATGACCCAATACTGAACACATGTGCAGACCCTTTCCGTCCCACGCAATGAGTCGACTCCCAAATCTGACCAGCTGTTCTGTCAGATTTTGATGGAGATCAAGAAAAGGGCAGAGCCTTTCTCAACTCCTGTGACATCTATTTCACAGTGTGTAGCAATCAATTCTCCAACGATCAAGCCTGCATTCACTGGGCATTGTCATACTTCAAGTCAAGAAGGGCATGTCAGGATTCGGTAATGCTAAAATATTGGTTAAGTCCTGCAAACCATTCCAGAGTGGCTAGGCTTCAACATGCTTGTGCATTGCACCCTGCTGTTCCATGCATGCCACTAATTTGGATAGTGGGAGGAGCCTCATGGGGATGCCGAGGGCATCGGCTCGAGCGAAGGACTTTAGAGATAGGAAACGGACAAAGGGGTGCAAACCAATTGATATTCTGAGTGAGGAACTATCTACATACATCCCACTACTTATATAGTTAAGAAGCAATGTGGAACAGGGTGGCTTAAGGAATGGAAACAATAAGGTATGAAGAAACCACATGGAGGTATTGTCCACCGTGGTCAGAAATAGAATAAGGAATGTAAGTGGGATTAGAATAATAGAGTATGGCTGAGAATAAGATAATGAAGTGGTGGGAAAGAATAGAACAATAGAGGACAGCCGAAGATAAAACAATAGGCAGTGGCCAGGACAATGAGTGGCCATCATGTTGTTCAGGGGGAACGGGTCAAGGAGTGGATAGGGGGTGAAGGAACAATGAAGGGGATAGGACGAGAGGAGTGGTCCAGATGATGTACCGGGTGTACCAAGCCAAGGCCATGTGGTAGTGCAAGATGATGTGGGCAAGGGCCGATTGGTTGGTATTCCCGAGTGAGCCGGTACTTGGTGTTGCGGACTTGAGAGGGCAGCTCGATATGCCAACAGGGTTCTACAAAATGAGTGAGCCAGACACCCCCTATATCCCAACTGGAAGGCCTTCAAGATGGACATGGTGAAGCACTTTTGCCCAAAGAACAAACAGCTTTCAGCCCTCATACAACTCGAAGGCATGGGCTGGTACCAAGGCAGGGACTTGGTCGAAGAGCACATTGACCATTTCAAAGAGCTGGTAGCCTTGGTGGAGTATCACAATGACAAAATGATCGTGGTCAAGTTCAGGAAAGGCTTGGAGCCCAGGATCCAATCCAGGGTGGTATTGTTAGGAGACAAAACACCTGACTTTGATAATCCCAAAGGATGGTATGAAGTGGCTCAAAAGGTGGCCTGTAACAAGGAAGTGAATGAGGCCTTTACAGAGACTAACTAGAGCCATGTTCGAATGACCCCTTGTCCCCCCCCCCTCCCAATTCCCCCCAGGATGAATCCTACCTTCCTTAAGCTGGCAGGACTGATGAACCACAGCTTTAGCACCCCTTGGCCTGTGCCAATAGCCACAGAAACCTCAAGGGATGGCCCCACACCTATGGAGGTGGACCGAGCCAGATTTAAGGATGGTTTGCCTCGAACCTATCATCGGTGCAAGGAGGCAGGGCACAATGCTTGGGAATGCCCACAAGCCTTTGACATTAGGACCACGAGTATGGAAGAAAAGCTAGAGCTACTGCCTGAGCTGCTTGCACTAGCAGATGTGTCTGAGGAGCTCCCCATCAAGACACAGGTAGAGGCCAAGGATGAAGGCTGTGTAGAGGCAGAGAGTGAAGAAGTAGAGGGTTTTGGAAGCCACAGTGGGTGAATTGTATGCCCCCACTGCCTGTACATAATCAGTTTTCTGTACTGGAGCCTAAGAATGAGACAACCCCCATTCTGACCCCCCAGACTGAACAACCGAGAAAAGACATACCTACAGACCTTTTGCCAAAGACAACCCAGCCCTGGCTCAAATGATGGGAGAAAAGACTCCCTAAAAATATGTAATAGCTGCTGCACCTACTCCCAAATCCCTGGTCATCAAGGTAGAGGGTCAAACCACTGACACAGCTGAGGTTCGATTGGGACCAGCCCTCGTGGAATGTGAGGCTACATTTCCACTCGTAAGCTCCAAAGGCCGATCCCTGTGTACAATATAGATGGCTCCCCCAATGAGGCTGGGTCTATCCATGAGATCATGGATGTGATTCTTTGAGTGGATGGGCACACAGAGAGGACAGCATTTGCAGTCACCAACCTGAGTAGGCAAGATATGATCCTTGGCTTTACCTGGCTGGAGGAACACAATACCAAGATCAACTAGCAGACTCGGAAGGTCAAAATGAGCAGGTGCCCTGCCAAATGCCACACGTGTCAAGCCGAGATCCAAGAAGAGCAAAAGGAGGTGCTAAAGGATTGGCGACACTTTCAGGCTTGCTGAGTGGGCCCATTCCCAAGGTTGCTCGAAGAGGCAGTGAGGAAGGTGAGAGAGAAGGCGGCAGTTTGATGGAGGAAGGAGACATCTGAGATGAGCTGGAAGAAGGGGATAAGCTGCTATGCGTGATGCTTCCATTGGACTCAGAGCAGATTCAGGCCACCCAGATGACTTCACAAAGGTTGGCCGAGGCTCACTACCAGAACATACAAGCAGATGTCGAGATCCAAGACTACCTCTGAGAGTTCAAGAGTATGTTTGCAAAAGAGCCCTTTGATGAACTACTGACCCAGAAGGTCTGGGACCATGTAATAGAGCTAGAACCCGGTTCAAGCCCTGTGAACTGTAAGGTATACCCAATGTCCCCATTGGAACAAGCCGAGCTAGACATGTTTATCCAAGAGAATCTCCAAATGGGATGGATCTGACCATCAAAGGCCCCTATAGCTTCTCCATTCTTCTTCATCAAAAAGAAGGATGGGGCCCTGAGGCTCATACAAGACTACCGAAAGTTGAACACCATGATGGTGAAGAACCGGTACCCAATCCCACTCATCCCAGAGCTGGTCAATCAACTGAAGGGGGCCTAGTACTTCACCAAGTTGGATGTCCGATGGGGGTATATGTCAGGAACCGTACATACTGACAGGCCTCGGGAGAGCCGAAGGGGTCGGGTGGGTAAAGGCCAAGTCCTGCAGGCTAGAAGTAGTGGCATGGCTTCAACG
>QLPG01006675.1:0-11911 GCA_003314385.1 Gomphus sp. MG54
AGGGCTAAAAAAGTTGGCATACCCCCCACCACCACTCACCTGATCAACTTCACACTACTTCCCAAAGACTACCTCACCAGTCTCAAGGCATCTTAATAAGAGGAATGCAGGTACTTTTAATCACCATTACTTCACTTTTTTTAACTCTGAGTTGTACAGTCACTTATTCACCTCTTGTTTGCATCATCTTTTTGTCTTTGACTCTGTGGTCACTACCACCCATTTTTGAAAAATTGGATATACTCACTGACTGGGGATTTTGCTACAAAGGTGAGTGCACTGGTACAACTCTTTGTTATTTTATCCTTCTTTGTACCTGCATTCACACTCTGGATGGTGTATTATCCCTTGCATTATGTGGTCTCCCCTTTCATTAGGGACCCACTGAGCTGTTGAGCCTCCCATACTAGGACTAGCACTTTACATGCTAGTCCCATACTGGGACTAGCATTGCATAAGCCTCCTTGTCTTCTCTCCTCCCCTCTGAAGTCCTTATTCAGGCTGGCACCCTCTCAGGGACTCTTTCTGTCTAAAATCAGTGGAATGCACAGAAAATAGGGTGCAACACATGAGTACATTGAAGCCAAGTCTCCAGGACTTGGCCAATTCCCACCAACATTGTGAAGCTGCCGCTATTGCAATAGCACTCAGCCCACACATCCTTGGAAGTACCAGTGCCTGATACATTCACATTGGCCCAAAGACCAGTTGCCACCTTTTCCATCAAGAGGTCCAAAGACCCTTTGGCAAACGAGAGGTTCATTCCAAAGAGTGAAGCTCACCCTTCTACTGAAGTGGAAGGTTCTCAGCTAAAACAGAAAAGGTATGCATGTTAAGTCTCGGTAATGCCAATAATGTAGATGGGAGTTGGTCAAGTCCTGCAGACCAGTCAGGGCAGCTTGGCTTCAATGTGCTCATGCATTGCACCCTGCTCTTCCACACGTGCCACTAATTTGGACTGAAGAAAGGCCCATGAGAGTGCTGAGAGTGTTGGTCCAAGTAAGGGACTTAAGACTAAAGAAGGAGAAGACGAGAGGAGGTAAACCAAGTCGATATTCAGAGTGAAGAACTATCTACACATATTCACTACTTATATAGGTTAAGAAGCGAGATGTAGATCAGGGTGACATAAGGAATGGAGAACAATAAGGTATGAAGAATCATGTGGGAGCATTGTCCACAGTGATCCAGAATAGAATAAGGAATGTGGATGAGAATAGAACAATGAGAATAAGATAATAGAAATGTGGCCAAAGATAGAATAACAGAGAATGACCGAATATAAAATAATAGGGTCATGGCCAAATATAATCCAATGGTAAAATGTCCTGAGGTAGAACAGCCTGAGGAATAAGGGGTTGATGGGGTGGGATTAATGGATAATGAGTGATGAAGAGTGGATGAGGAATAGGGATGGGGAATGTAGAGGGTGAATGTGCCGAGCCAAGACCAAAGTACCAAGTGACCGATGTGTGGTTTGTATCAGGATTCGGTAATGCCGAAATATCGGCCAAGTCCTGCAAACTGTCCGGAGTGGCTAGGCTTCAACGTGCTCGTGCGTTGCACCCTGCTGTTCCATGCATGCCACTAATTTAGATGGTGGGAGGAGCCTTGTGAGGATGCCGAGGGCATCAGCTCGAGCAAAGGACTTTAGAAATAGGAAACAGACAAAGGGGTGCAAATCAATTGATATTCTGAGTGAGTAACTATCTACATACATCCCACTACTTATATAGTTAAGAAGCAAGATGTGGAACAGGGTGGCGTAAGGAATGGAAACAATAAGGTATGAAGAAACCACGTGGAGGCATTGTCCACAGTGGTCAAGAATAGAATAAGGAATGTAAGCGAGATTAGGATAATAGAGTATGGCTGAGAATAAGATAATGAAGTGGTGGGCGAGAATAGAACAATAGAGGATGGCCCAAGATAAAACAATGGCAGTGGCCAGGACAATGAGTGGCTGTCATGTTGTTCGGGGGAAATGGGTCAAGGAGTGGATAGGGGGTGAAGGAACAATGAAGAGGATAGGACGAGAGGAGTGGTCCATACGATGTGTCGGGTGTACCGAGCCGAGGCCGCATGGTAGTGCGAGATGATGTGGGCAAGGGCCAGTTGGTCGGTATTCCTGAGTGAGTCGGTACTCGGAGTTGCAGACTTGACAGTATCCCCCCTCTAGCAGCTGAACCCATGAAGCCAGTAAGTGGAGTTAAAAATAGAGTTCCGGGTGTCAGTGTGATGTCACGGTTTTGTTTGGGGAAATTCCCAGGCTTTTCATCAACTTTGTCCTTTACTCCCATCAAAGGATCAAGGCGAGGAATGGGTGCCATAACCGATGATGAAAAGGAGCGATTCAAAAAGAACTGGCTTGAATGACAGCGTCAACAGGAGCAAGAGGTGGCAGATGGGGCTGCCACAGCTCATAATAGAGTATGGTGCAAATATTGGTTTTTCTGGCATGCATCGTGAGAAAAACTGTTGCAACCTTAAAAGTGCCATCACCTTTCCTGACTCAGTATCCAAGATGAGAAAACTATCCACCCCTCAACTCAGGTAGAGTTCCTTGGGCTTGAGTTAGATACCATGGCTATGGAGGCTCGGCTCCCTGATGACAAACTTTACTACCTCCGTGACCTTCTCCTTAAGTGGTTGCCCCACTGCCCCTGTTCCCTGCATGAATTGCAACAGCTGATAGGCTTCCTAAAGTTCTGTTCTCAGGTAGTTCCTCATTCTTGGGCATTCCTCCACTGTCTTATCCACTTCTCAATGGCATTCACATCCCAGGATTCTGTTCGCTACCTGCCAGCCTACGCATGCGCTGAAATTCGCTGGTGGCACACATATGCCTTGAAATGGAACGGTATACACCTTATTGCCCCATCCCTTGAGACAGTCCACATCTATACTGATGCCAGTGGAAAGAAAGGAATTGGTGGGATATTTGGGAATGAATGGTTTGCCACCCAGATACCAAGGTGCTTTCGTGAATGAGACATACAATTTAAAGAAATCTATGCTGTCCTTCAAGCAATCCTTCGCTGGGGCACCATTGGAAGCACAAACATGTTGTTTTTCATGTGGACAACCAGGTTGATGTCTGGGCAATTAAGAATGACACAAACTGATCCTTGCACATAATGATGAACTTGCGGATGATTGTCATGCTAGCAGTGCAGCTTGAGTTTTCTTATGCCTCTTCTTGGTTCTCTTCATCTGACAATTCTCTTGCTGACTTTGCCTCTCGCTTTATGTATATTCAACTATTGGACCATACCCCTTACTTGAACCTCCAGCCTACCTCGCCCCACCCCCCGACCATTGGTATCAAACGCACTCTCACATCTCATGACTCGCCGCATTTTGGCTGTAGCATGGCCTTGCTTCCAGCACCCAGTCTTCCTATAGCACAGGTCAGTGGTCCTTTTTTGAGTTCATTATCAGCTGTCCAGACCTGCGTCACCCCTCCAGGTTCTTCCTTCCTGCGACCAAAATCGCCCTCCTTGAATGGGTCGCCTTCCTTGGGTCTCACTCCCTCCAACCCAAAACAATCAAGGTGTATATCACGCATGTCCACTCCGTGCACATCAACAATGACTTGCCCTTCAAGGCATGCAAGTCCCCATTGCTCCAGTGACTGGTACGTGGCATTAAAAGATACATGGGTGAGAAAGACAGGAGGCCAAAAATTCCAGTCACATTCGACATCCTTTTCCAGATCATCTCCCTCCATCCATCACCATCGAGCATTGGCAACCTCAACTACACTTCTGCCATCTGTCTTGCAGTGCCCACATTCTTGCGTTGTGGGGAATTCACAGTGCATAGTATCAAGTCGTTTGACCTATCCGCACACCTTACCCAGAGTTGCCTGCACTTTGAGCCTTAGTTCGAAGCCCCCAATTACATGATCCTCTCTATCCCCTCCTCCAAATATGACCCCTTCCGGAAAGGGGTCTCACTCTATATTTCAGCCGCCCCTGGTGCCTCTACATACCCTGTCACTAGCCTCAAAAACCTGTACATCCGCGACCCATGTCCACCTGAATCACCCCTGTTTGTGGGGCAGGACGGTGCACTGCTCCTCTGTGCAGACCTTCTCAGGTGACTTTGTGACGATCTCGCTCGGATTGGACTGAACCCAAGCACCTTTGCCAGTCAGCGTTTTGGAAGGGGTGGTGCCTCCTCTGTGGCCGCAGCAGGTTTGAACGAATTTGAGCTACAACAACTAGGGTGCTGGAACAGTAATGCTTACAAGCTCTACATTGGCCCTAACAAAAACCGCCTACTCTCCCTTTCAGCACGCCTGCATTGGGCCATTCCCAATGCTCAGCCTCCCGAGCCTCCATCTCTCTACCTCGCTCCTTAGTTGGCTTGAGCCCGGCCGACTTTTGGGTTGCACAAAAGAGTGCCGGCATCACAATCATACTGTTTACCCATCCACTACGATCGAGTAAGCATAGATGGATTGGAAAATGCCAGCAATGTCCAAAGTTTACGAAACAAGTCACATGTGTCCTTAAAGTATATATAGTTTCCATACCTCCAAACTTCCCCTTGCGTCCTTCTCACCTAACTCACGCTCAATAGGTAATTGATTCCCATTGCTATAGTATGGGTCCTTCTCACTTAACTCATGCTTGATAGCCATAAAGGCTTCGAGCCTCCACTTTTTTGTCACACCCTCCCTGACCACTTCCCTATTTTCCTGAATTTTTGTTTGTATTTATGCTTGTGCCGGCTTGAGCCTGGCCCAGGTTTGGGTTGCGCAAAAGAGCACCAGTATCACAATCGTACTGTTTACCCATCTGCTACGATCGAGTAAGCATAGACAGACGGAATTGCAGATTAATGAAAACGTAAATAAAAGGATATGAAATGCAAATGAGGACAGAATGGAATTGCAAGCATATAGAGTGTCACATAAATGAGTAGAGTGAATTGACAGGTGCATGTGACACCAAGATGGATACATGAGGTGTAATAGAATTCAAAGGCTGAGGATCAAATGGATGAATAGGCACTTGAGGGCTGAGTTGGGCTGAACGGCTGAATTGAATAATTGGGCATGCCAGCATACGGTTCCTAATAGTTCTTAAAGATATTGCATTAGCATCAATTGTTATTACTGTAAGCAATTCAATTAGCATTGAGTTCATTTCATAACCCATTGACACCCAGACATCCATTGGTTGACAACTTTGGTTCCCATGGGTTTTTCCCATGGGTTGACAGGTTGGGTTCCAATGGGTTTGGGTGCATTATCAAAAATCAACCCATGGGTGACCCATGCTATTCCTTACACCAAGGGAATTCAATATCTTCAGCAGCATGGCATGTGTTGTAAGATGCCCTTTCAGAAGTTTTGAGAAACTGTTAAAAAGTGACCTGGAGTGTTGAGATTAAGATAAGCAGAAAAATATTATATATACAATCTTTTCACAAAAAAATTCATTTTCCATTTGAGAACTAAGCTACTTATACATGTAAAATATGCAAACATGGAGGAATTTTTTTTATACGCACATGCATCATGTATGACACGCATGAGTCATGAGTCACAGTGTGAGTCATGTACATGTGACAAAAAGGGGAACGGTGAACTCGGCAATACAAGAAAAATAACATTGCAGCAAATAATAATGAGAGAAAAAAAATTGAAAACAAAATAATAGTGAAAACAATAGAAAAATGTGAATGAATAATAAACTGACTTTCTGACTTTCTAATACCCTGTCCAGCCACAGTCCTTGTCAAACATGTTCACCTTTGAGGTGCAGAGTTCATATATATGTATATTATCATTTCCTACCATTTATTTTCTTCCCCACTTTGTGTAAAATATGTTCTGCCTGTCTTATGTCATGTATAATGCATAACTCCTGTATTTTGTCTCATGTTCACATTATGGTTGTATTCTGCCCAGTATGTAGTCTGTAATTTGTAGTAAGACACAGTGATCACTTTTCCATTGAAAATATCAGTCAGAAATTTGCCAAAAGCTTTATAAATTTCGAATTAATTATATCTAAATTGGCAGAAGTATCTTAATAAAATCTACTTCTTTTATTTCCCTGTTCTGAATCTTTTCATGGAGGCCTGAAAAAATGTCAGGATGGGCGTGAAAGGCTCTAACCGGTCACCACACTTACTATTGGTGCTTGGTATATTCATGTCACCTCTTACATCTATACGGGATGATAAAAATGCTTCAGCTCTTCAAGTCTGAGGCTGAGGCATTACTCAACAAGTACCCTCACTGATGCTCACCTTTCTCAAGCCAAGGTTTATGCCCCCCTAGGAACACATATATTGTGTATTGGAGTGGAAATGTTTGGGCATAATAGTGTGCAGCCTTGCTTGAGTGGAATCTGGTAGAGAGGCAGCAGAGGAAAGATTGGGGTCAGTATCTGGGGTTCAAGGGCAGAGTCTTGAACCTGTCTGCAGCAATGAGCAGGCTGATGATTCCAAACAAGAAAATCACATTTTTAGGAATAAGGTACAAGGGCGAAACATCAAACCTGTATTGAGATTAGTCAAAGTGTTTGGTATATCAGACGTTGAATATTTTATGGCGATATGAGCCCATTTCATGTCTGATGCCTATGGGTACTTAACATTAAAATGTCATGAACCATATTTTATTTTCCTTGAAATCTATCACTCAAAGTCAACTCGAAATTCCTTCTACCAACATCCATCCATTATTCTCATCAAGATCCATCATATTCCGATGTCTGTATCAAGATTATTCTATTGTAGAATGAACAATAGTGCCCAAACTGTCAAGCATGTCATGTTGAGACCAGAACAAGTCTGGTCAACTAATTTCTGTATCAATACACTGTCAAGTGTTGGGTACTGACGGACTTCGGTACTGTTGAGGGGCATTGGCAAAAGGTCAGATGGACTATGGCCAAGTCCTGCAGGCCAAGAATAGTGGCATTGGCTTCAACGTACTCGTGCATTGCGCCCTACTTGCCATGCATGCCACTGTATTTGCAACAGACAGATACTCGGGGGGATGCTAAGGATGCCGGCCCAGGTCGAGGACTTAACAGAGGAGAAGAAGGTAGAAGGGCCTAAGCCTAGTCGATACCCAGAATGAGGAAATATGTACATGCATGTCCTACTTATATAGTTTAAGAAGCAACATGTGGAATAAGAAATGTGGAACAATAAGGTATGCAGAGCATGTGGTTATTGTCCACAGCGAGTAAAATTAGAATAAGAAATGTAAGACAGGGGTAAAACAATAAAGGACAGAATAATAGGACATGCCCTAGGATAGGACAATAGGAAATGCCCGATTATAAAACAAGGCTGTAGCTGAGGATAACACAAGGGCAGGAAGTCCCGAGGTGAGGCAGACCAAGGGGTGAGGAGTAGGCATGGGATAGGAATGAGAAATGTGACCGATATGTGCGTCTGGCCAAGAAAAACTCATTGAGTGGTTCGTACTTGGTTACTAATGGAGTATTTTAGTCAGTACCACCGAGTTACCGGATCTTTGGTACGTGTACTTGACATACACTTTGCTTTTCAGGGTCGCCCTACAAAATCCACCTAGAAGAGGATCTCTTCTTTTACCTAATTGTTTTTGCAATAAAGGTATATGACAATGTTTCTCAGTTCATTTGTGTCGAGAAAGTATTTCTCTGTTTAGATGAGGCTCATGTCAACCCCATTCCTCCCATGGGATTAAATACTCAATCGACAACATCACCTATCATTGAAATGGACTCTATAATAATCAGATCTAAACCAAGTTCTTGTTTAAATTCAGAAGACATGTCTGAGCATTGGTTGTAGCGGTTATGCGCAGTAGCTAAATACAGACGGACTCAGTGAACGGGCAGTTCACTGAGATATACTATTACTATACCTAAATACAGACGGACTCAGTGAACGGGCAGTTCACTGAGATATACTATTACTATACCTAAATACAGACGGACTACAATATGATTAGCATTGTTGTATTTAGGCATGCAAATGGAATATGCACCTCAGTGAATGGGCAGTTCACTGAGGGGCTATGTTCTAGTCATTCAGTATATATACGGTCCCGGTCGAACATGACCAGGACATCCATTCCTTGTAGCATTTGGTGCTTACTCATCTTAGCTCCAACACCCCCCCTTAAGCAGAACGCATCCTGACCATCGTGTTCAGGTGTAGCACTTTGTGTCGGGGGAGGGCCTTCGTAAACATATCCGCGCCATATTGTCCGTTGGTACATAGTCGACGTGAATCAGCCTCTCGTGTACAGCTTGGCATATAAAATGGTAGCGGATATCAATATGTTTTGTCTGGGGGTGGTACTCGTTGTTCTTGGTAATGGAGATGGCGGAGACATTGTCAAGGTGGATGGTGACAGGATTTCTGAGTGGTCAAGAAATTTCCGCGATGAACATCCAGATCCAGAGTGCTTCCTTCACAGCAACGAGCCTGGTCCTGTAGGCTACAATGTTACCATTTGCGTCGTGTTTGTAGCAGAAGATGAGCCTGCTGCTAATGATTTTGGCACCATCTGGGGGTTCTACAAGGTCCCACATACGTAGCATTGCGTGCTGGTCCAGCTCCTGTTTGATGAACGCATCCCATGCCGGCCAGTCTTTGTACAAACATGCATCATCCAGGCTAACTGGGTCAACTCCCATGCTCTGGGTAGCCGCCACCATCGTGTGTTCCAGTGAGTGGTGCATCACTCGTTCATCCGCCGTGCTGACCTTCTCTATTTCCTCCAGGACCGCTAAGGTGATGTTCCCGGTGGGGGCAGGCAGGTCCTTTGGATATATGGGGGCGCTCACATGGCTGGTGCTACTGCCAGTGCCATTGGTGATCCCGCACATGTATGTGGATGGCTTCCGCATATGGTGACCCCTGCCAAGTGGATCCGCATCCATGTCCGTGTCCCCTAAGTCATCGAGCGGGTCGATGCACACATGACCTGGTGGGTGTGGTGGTAGTGGGGGTGGTCCTTGGCCATGATGGGTGCTGCCACCAACTCCGACGCTTTTGTTGGCATTGCCGTGGCTGTGAGAGTGCTGCCGATGGCTCTACTGCCATGGGTGATCGACCCCCCCTCAGTTAGTGCATCAGTGGGCATGACCAGGACCAGAGCATTGAACATCACATTGCGTTCGACGGTGATGTGACATTTTCCGGGCCAGTAGATTTGATGGCCCTTGCTCTCATCACTGTACCCCATCCATCTTTCCTCATCTGCATTGGAGTTAAGCTTGCCGGCGTGCTCCTTGAGCACAAAAACCTTTTTTGCCCCACTCAGGTAGGTCAGTTAGGTCGGGCTTCACGCTGTGTACAAGCTCATATGGCATTTTGCCATCGAGCACACGTATGCAGGTCCAGTTTTTGAGCCATACCACGTGTTGGACTGACCCGGTCCACAGGAACTTTGGTAGGCCGACCATCAGGAGCATAGCCCAAGCGTGTTCCAATAGCATTCTATTCAGGCACTCTGACACGTGGTTGTCCTGTGGCATGTCATGTACGGTAAGACTCCGTATGGTTCCTTTCGATTTTAGGTACGCCGTGAACTCTTGTGAGAGATATTTCCCCCTGTGGTCGGTTTGCAGGCGCTTCAACTTCACACCGTGCTGGGTTTTGACCCATGCCTCATACTGCTTATAGCAGTTAAAGGCCTCCCCTTTCCTTGCCATTGGAATCAGGTAAGTCCACCTGTTGTGGTCATCGGTGAAGCTAACGAAATACTCTTTGCCATCGTAGCTCTAGGGGTTTGCCGGCCCCCATACGTCCGAATGAACTTTTTCGCAGATTTTCATGGCCCACAGTCCCTCTCACATTTGTGGGACCGGCTTCCTGGTCAGTTTTGCTTGCACGCAGGCTGTGAAAAAACCTGGCTGACTCGTTGCATCCAGCTCAAGTCCTGTGATAATGCCATCTTGGACGAGTTTCCTGGCAACCTGCGGGGATATGTGTCCCATTCGGCAGTGCAGCTCATCCATAGTGAGTGTCTTTCATGCTGTACTCGCCGCCGCTGCTGTGGATTCATGCTCCACCTTGTACAGCCCATTCGAGAGCGGAACCTGCCCAAGCAGCATTCCTCATTTGTCCCGAATCAGGCACTTTTGGTCCTTTAGTAGGACCGAGTATCCTGCGGCGTCGCAGCGCGTTAGTGAAATTAGCATGAACATGAGGTCAGGACAATATAGCATGTTCTTTAAGGTAACGTGCATTGTTGTCTTTCTGTTCGGGATTCCGATCTTCATGCTGCCTATCCCAACAGTTTTAAACACAGTTTTATCGGCGGCATTGATTGCATGCGGTGTGATTTCCTTGAAGGTAATGAACCGGTGTCTGTCTGGTGACATGTGCCCTGACCCACCCAAGTCATAGACGTCAACTTCCCATCCCGTCAGTGCACTCGTTCCCAGCACGAGCATGGGCCCAGAGAATGTTGTTGTGAAGGCAAACTCCTCGCCTTTGGTTACCACGTTTGCTGAACTGCCTGCCTTCATGTCTTCATCCCTTTGATCTTTCTTTTTGGCTTTAGAGTGGCAGTCCACTCTCTTATGCCCCCTTTTCCCACAATTCCAACATTCCATGTTGGTTTTTGTGGCATTGGAGGTGCCCTTGCATCCCTGTGACTTCCCGCACCCTTTCGCTGCAGTGAGAGCGTTCTCACTCGCCTTCAGTTGGCACTCCTCGATGGCGAGTCATTCAAACTCGTCGATTAATGTACTGACCACCTGATCCGGCTCCATTTTCGCCTTCACGTGTGCTGCTGACATCATAATGGCATTGATGAGTGGGCGGTACGACTTAGGGAGCAACCCAAGGATGACAGTGACGAGGTCATCATCGGTGAGTCCGGCGTTCATCCCAGCAAGCTGCTCTTCCATCTTCATGATCGCCTCCAGGTGCGTATGGACGTTTGACTCATCCTCGCACTTCATCTCATACATCCTGTGTCGTATGTCGACCTTAATGGTGAGTGCTCTAGTTTCGTGTTTCGAGCATACTGTGTCCCATACATCCTTGGCTGTAGGGAGATTGTGGATTTCAATGAGGAGGCTGTCGGGGACTGTGGTAAATATTTGGGCCATGATCGTGGCCTCTCGCTGATTGTGATTGTCCCAGCGTCTTTCTAAGTCGTCCAGGTCCTCCTCCTCCTTCACTGTTAGCTTATGGCCTTTAGGATAGGTGGGGATCGGAGGGGGGATTCTCGCGGTCCCGTCCAGATGATGCTTGGCACCGCGAGTCACAGACAGGATGGCTAACGTCTGACTTTTCCAGGTAACCCAGTTCATGCCATCCCTGGCCAGCTTCGGGACAACAAACAACTTGGAGGTGGGGGTTGACATAGTGGGCTCTGCGGGGCCCATAACCTGTAGCGGTTATGCGCAGTAGCTAAATACAGACGGACTCAGTGAACGGGCAGTTCACTGAGATATACTATTACTATACATAAATACAGACAGACTACAATATGATTAGCGTCGTTGTATTTAGGCGTGCAAATGGAATACGCACCTCAGTGAACGGGCAGTTCACTGAGGGGCTACGTTCTAGTCATTCAGTATATATACGGTCCCGGTCGAACATAACCGGGACATCAATTCCTTGTAGCGTTCGGTGCTTACTCATCTTAGCTCCAACATTGGTCACATCATTCCAGGTGATGTGTGTCGAAGTAAGTGTGACTCACTCACTCATCTCAGTCTCGAACCGTTATCTGAGGTGAGCCACATAACAAGTCACTGCTTTGACTTCGATTATACTGTCGGTTTCAACTACACTACAGCTTAGGGGATGCTGAGCAAGAGGTTGTTCTTGTTTCTCCAGACGGTGTCAAACGTGTCGAGCGTACCTGCTGGATCATCATATCTAGCATCTAGAAGCTGACTTGACGGATATTCTATTTTTACGG
>QLPG01006679.1:3896-21794 GCA_003314385.1 Gomphus sp. MG54
GGTGGAAATAGATCTATACAGGAAAATAAATGATATCAAAAACTTGTTGTGCAAATCTGTTTCCCTTCGAACAATTCTGAATAGGTAAGGCGGCCCTCGGGGTCAGGTATGGGGCTGTATAGATTGCATTCACCCAAAAGTGTCCCTAAAATCCCAGGAATATTCATATTGGTACTTTGTGATATGTATAAACTCGCTGTATAGTTGTGACTTGAAGGGAATAGAAATTCTTGATTTATTGGTGTTTTAGTGGTGTGATGTATACACAACACTCAAATTATTCTCTATACTTAACAGCAAGAACACAAAGAAGGTGCACACACAACTTGGGAGTGTAGCGGATACAGAACTACATAATATTTACAGCGCTATGTGGTAGTTCAGAATAATATTATTTGTTATTACATCCTCCCAATCGATTTTTTTCCAAAGTCTTCCGCTCAAAATCAATATTCAAAAATGACCACTCGAGGGAATTTGACGTTTCTGAAGGAATTAATAGCACAGAATCAAGCTCAACAATTCCCAGGAGAAACAACCTCCGTTGGAATGTCCGACATCTGGTGGAAATTAATGGGAGTGACTTCCGCCATTGATGTCTGCTGTCTGAGATGGCGCTTAAGCATATTCAAAAGCAACCGACTGCCCATGGTACACGTAACTGCGTATGTCCATCTGGAAGCAACATTGACGCCAGCAATTCTCAAACAAAAGACAGAAATTACCTACCCAAGGGAAACGAACACAAGGGATTGCGGGGCATACCAATAAAAGAAGGCGGACACAAACAAAGCGGTAAAGACACTATAACAGGAGATGTCACTATAAACCAAAGGATAACAACAAAGCCAACAACCTGACGAAATAGAGTAAACTGTTGAATGTTAGACGTGGCCTGACTGCGTGACGTTTCATCCAGAAATGGTTGACTAACCTGTCACAAATGAGGAGCTTGAGCATCGGAGCACTAAACTCGTTTTTGTATATTGTCCATGCTTTGTAAATCATGCAGACGCAGAGGCCAGTCTCGGTTATAATTGGAGGAACCAGAGCAAGGGTGAAGAGCCTCGGCAGGGTAAGAATATAGCACCCCGTGAGATTGTATTCAGGAGGTGCACTCTTTCCTGTTCAGGTGATGAAATTATATTTAGCAGGATAATGTTTGTGGCTCTCACCATCAGGTAAAGAAATCCAAAGAAGGATTATCCAGGTGATAAGTGATATCAAAACAAACCCAGCGATCCCAACGACAACAGTTTTTTTACGATTGTAGACAGCGTAGATCTGTAATGAAGACTATTTATCAACATCATTATGCCTGAAATCAAGGAACATACGCGAGCAAGAAGTATAACTAAAAATAGGCTGTCAGTATATTTATTTCTTATACAAAGAGCATGTGCTCACCATGTACACTTGTGATCAATATGACGGCCCTGTAAATCGTCAATCAGGGCGAATTCATGGTTGAAAGGCGGACGTACGATGCGGCATTCCACCGCAAAAAAGAAGTACAACTAAAATAATAAGGATGTAACCCAATAATCTGCGGAGCACCAGATTTTGCGCTTACAACTGAGAAAACAAGGTAAATTAGAGCGTGCACAGGGTTATGAGATCGGCGAGGTGTTCACTTTATCTGATAGAGATCCGCAGAACAATACTTTTGCAATGTTCTCATTTCCATCGATTCGGTGGATACTGAAAGTATATACACACCTGTGATATTAAAACTAAGCGAGAAAAGCCCGAAGTAACGCGTCTGGGTAGTTAATATAAGTATGAAGACTTTTCAATTGTCGAAGACAAGACCGACCAATATGAAAAATATCTTTCCGAAAGGACGTGGGCGATTCCAAATAAAGTTGATCTGAGATAGGTAATTAGGGAATATGACAGCATCGGCACATGGAAGTAACCTCGGTAGGGAAAGTGAGGACTATCTGAATGTTAGTGAACGGTGAAGGCTTTAAATGTAAATCTCACCGTGGTCATATATCAAGAAGGTCAACGATCCAACCCATGAGCATTTAGTGACTGTCACTGCTTGGCAAAGGGAATGCATCAGACATCTTTTGGAGTACCGCTCATAGGACTGGACTTGCATGCATTCAGAGTCGTAACCAACGTTTGAGCCGTGAGCTGAACTTGTTGATGACTGACAGACATTCTGGCTTCCGGGAAGACTGACAGGTCAACTCTCAAATTATAGCATCTACGAGGCATCCCAAGACAACTAATCTGTGTTAACTAAACAGCTCATCTCAGTCGAGTATGTAATAAAACTGAATTCAAACAGTGTAGCTGCATAGAAGAGAGACTCACCTCTATCCAAGTATGTAACGCGACTGAGACCGCTTAATTTGATGGCACATTGAGAGAAAGATGGCAGGGCATGGTTTATTTACTTTCCTGGAATCATAAGCAATTAGACTCGAAAACGAGCCTGGCTATGGTATTCTAATGCTAGGTTATGAGAGTCTCCGGCACTGGGGCATAGGAGAGTTTTCCCTCAAGGAAAATCCTGAGAGGGAGAGAGAAATTCAATCAGTGTTTGACGCGCTAGGCCGCAACAGAGTTTGGATGGCACGGTCAGTATTGTAAAAGGGGTGAGAGCGGTGACACCGTCTGTTGCAAGAATGTCGCAACTAGATCGAACAGAATGTCGCAATTAGATCAAACAGAATGTCGCAATTAGATCAAACAGAATTTGCCAGATAAAGATGAACTCTAGCAAGAAGTTACTCACGTCTCAGCTCCGGTGTCAAGAGACTGAGAAGCTCGTATACGATCGCTCGTCATCCTCAACACCGCCACCAGTAGATAGAGTTTCCTCCTGGATCGTTTCTGTACCTTACGCAACAGGTACAGTGCCGGACACTAAGAATAGGCACCTCGATTGTGGCACCAATTCTGCTCCGATTGAGAAAATTCTTGCAGTTTTGGAACAAAGCATGGACACCAGACCTTCGACATGCCACATAAAAATAAGCATGTTCATCGGGCTAAAGCTGAATGCATTCCAAGCAGCCGGTTAGCTGTATTTGGATATATGGTGCCAGTTCCTGTCCTGGCGCCCATAGCATAGTGGCTGTGTCAGTGGCATGGGAATTCCAGTTAGTAAACTTTGGTCAGATAGGTCTCAAGGTATACTTCAAAAAAGAAGTGACCCCCCTAGTTTTTTCAGAAATCTAATTGGATTTGCGGAGGCAGAGACAAATTCGCGTAAGGCCTGGCGGAGGTCGGTTTTGAGTGTCCGGCACTGATGACCTGAGCGGTTCCTCAGTTTTTCACGTGCAGTACGTAAGGCGCACGCCTAATTAGCTTCCGTTCCTGCGTGAACATTAGGTCATATCGCAGCCCTTCGGTTTGAAAACCAATATAGCCCCTCTTCAACTCAATATGAAGTGCCTTGTAGTAATAAAAATTTTCATGTGAAATTGCCACAAGAAAAATTGTTTTTCATGCAGTTTTGAGCAAACCCAGTTGCAGAACTGCTGGAACAACACTAAATCCAGTGAAACCTGTTAGATATTTTCTAGTAATATAACATACTTGAAGTTGGAGAGCACAAAGTGATTTTAATTAATCAATGTCCATTAGAAGGTTTTATATAGTGTTCTGCAACTGAGACAATAAATAGAAACTACTTGTCTCACCTGTAGTATAATGAACTTTGATTTGTTTAAAGTGCTTTTTATCCTCTATTACTAGAAAATATCTAAGAGGTCTCAGTTCACCCACTATTGGTACACTATTGCAATATTCACTGTAATTAGCACATACAGTAGGTGTGGTGCAAAACTCACACTGACTACAAGCCACAGTAATGCAATATATTACAGTGTCATGACCTCACCAAAAACACATCCACCCTCATCTCCAGCTTGAACCACATGGATGCATTCCCTTTTCCAGACAACCCTGCTCAAATCACATGGACACACCTTTTATCCTCCATCCATTCTGCCTATCTGCCTCCCTTAGTCTATACAACCTCTGCCACCAATCCTCAGCCTTCTGACCAGACATTGCACCCTCCATTCACCGGTCATAACCTCATCTGACCTTTATTACTAAACACCTTTAATCTCCATTTCCTTATCTCACTGATTGACTCAACTCTGCTCACCACTTCCTGAAACAGAAGTACATCAAGATCCCACTTGAGCTCCCATTCAGATCCTACAGTGGATTGGTCACAAAGTTTGCTCAAGCCCCTTGTACTTTCTCTCTCTTGTTATTTTGATCAGAGAACCATTCCCCATTTGTGTCTTCCCTTATTCTTGGTCACTAAGACCTTTGAACAGTCGGGCATATTGGCATAGTGGTTCCTAATACCCCCTCATGTCTGAAAGCCTTTCCCTTCAATGGAAAATAAAGAGCAGTGTTTTAGAACCATAAAAGAGGTAACCCAATAACCATGACAAAACTTTGGTATGAATAAAACCTAATCAAGTTCTCTAACAAGACGATAGCAAGTTAATGCCTGTCCAGGTTGATGTCCAAAAAGAATTGTTTAGAGAGGGCCTTGGCAGGTACCTTGTCAATTACATGTAGGAATAATAGTTTATGTGCATGAACTATCATTCTACCCTTGCCTAGGATTATTTCCACAGATATTCTATAAAATCTGATTAAGTTCTTTTACTATGTTTTTGCATACCTTTAATATTTTAGCTGAGAAACCTTCCACTTTGGTACAAGGGTTTCAGATTTACTCTTTGGAATAAACCTCTGTCAACAAGTCTTTGGACCTGTTGATTTGGCACTGGTCTTTGTACCAACATACCTAAGAGTGCTTGCTATACTAGATAATCTGGCAGATCATGGGTGATAGTAAGATTGATTGTTAAGTTCATGCTACAGAACTAGTCTCTATACATACTAATTCTAAACTGATTATGTAACTCCCTAATAGGGCAAGGCCTTCTAGAAATTAGTGGAAAGTTATGGAAAGGGATGCAAGGTCCTGGAATCCTCTGGAATTCACAGTATCACCCTTGTAGTCACTAATAATAAAAGAAAAGAAATATTCCAATGGCTGGTAGTCTTGTGACTGGTCAAGTCACAAAATATTAATATTATATAAGCCATGCTTCTGGGCTGACCTTTATGTAATAGCCATTACATAAGCCCAGGAATTTGTTGTAAGGTAGAAGACAAATGGTTTCTGCTACATCATGTGACTCAAGTGTGACATCCACCATTTTGCACAAGGATCTGGCAACTTTGACAAAAATTATTCTAAGACCACATATCAATGGCATAGAACTATATGTACATAGTGTTGGTTTTACTTTTTGAAAAAATTCACTATTGCAAATGTATTATATCCAAACTTTCAAACATCTTCCCAAAATTTATAATCACATTTTTTAAGCAGTCTGACACTGTCAAAAAAATTTTGGTCACAAGATTTTTGCACTGATGTAATCACCTATATAAGGAAATATTCCATATATAGAAATTTATTCCTACCGGTAATGATTTTTTTTGCGCTGATATAAGCACCCATATAAGGCAATATTCCATATATAGAAATTTGTTCCCACCAGTAATGGGGTTTTTTTTTGCGCTGATATAAGC
Organism: Gomphus sp. MG54; assembly: GCA_003314385.1. Lineage (NCBI taxonomy): Eukaryota > Fungi > Basidiomycota > Agaricomycetes > Gomphales > Gomphaceae > Gomphus > Gomphus sp. MG54. The sequence continues at coordinate 9,486 of QLPG01006679.1, forward strand.
ACCTATATAAGGCAATATTCCATATATAGAAAGACATTCCCACAGATAAGGTAGATGACATATGGATTCCACTAAGGTCACGTGACTCAAGTGTCATATCCACCATTTTGCACAAGGATCTGGCAACATGCCAGATACTATTCTAGCTGAGTTAGACAGGGCTCATATTGTATAGTGTAGCATAATCAATTTTTTCAAAAAAATTGCCATCTTCTATAGCAGAATACAATTTTTTTTCAGAAAAAAATTTTGACGATGAAAATTTTTGCGCTGTGACCTTGACAATGTCACGGTCACATGATGTAGCCAAAACCATTTGTCTTCTACCTTACAATGTAGACTAGGAACTTGAACCAGGTATTTGGTGCTATTTTCTGTGTATTAAGTAATTAGCACCCAATTGTGATTACTTATGGGTCTGAATGGAGATAGGTGGAATATATATGTTTTTGAGGGTTTTTCCTTGGACTTGAAGGTTTGTTATTTAAGAGTTAATTACCATAAGTAATTCACTCTTAAATGGTCAACCAAAATATTATTATATTTTTGGTAGACATTTTAAGACTGATTTGATGGGTGAATTTCTTTAGAGGTGTTACAAAGATGATAAAGGATGTAATCGTAATATATTCAATCTCCCAAAAGGTGAGACAATTGGTGAGGTTCTGATTGGGGATTGGCTTCAATGTATTGCATTGCACCCACTTGGACCGCATGGTCCCCAATTTCGTGACGTCCCACCGTCTACTAAAGGTGTTGGCCTCTAGCCGAGAAGGACGAAAACAAAGGGGGTTGTATAGGCATAAGAGCCGCATATACGGAGTGAATAAATGGGAACGGATGGAGACGGATGGATGGGACCTTGGCCAAACATGCCAAATGACAATGCTGACCGAGAGGTCCTAGCCAAAAGCTTGCCAGTCATTCTGGTATACAAGCATGCACAAGGCAGTTGCATTGACTAGGGCTATTGGTGAAGCTTCCAGCGACGGAATAGGATCCTGGGTGAGGCTTTTGGAACAGTGGCAAATGCCGCCTGGACCGAGGCCATCGGGATACACCTAAAAACGTTAGTGGCTTGACGGATTATAATACTGCCCAATACCCTGTTAATCAACGAATTATAGCGGGTGAGCGAGTTGTGCCCAAATATTGCCGACCGACAGATCTAGTGACATGACTGACAGATGGGTGGACTAAATTTGTCCAAACGGAAGATCTAGTGACATGTGTATGTGTTCAGTAATAACCGAATTTTTTGCTGTACTGGATCAGAGAATTTCAAACAAAATTGAAGTAAAAGGTTGGTTGTGAACAAGTCCTGATTCTATCAGGCATATAAGATGGTTTCCTGAGAACATTCGGTACCAACGTTGGATGATAGAACAAAATTAAAATGAAGAGGAGAGGAAGATGTAGCAGCATTGAATGAACCTCACTACTGGCATCTGCCGAGTCAATGCAACTCTCGGTGTGCTCAGAGGCCGGTTGGATGGCGATCTAGTCTCTGTTTGCTGATGCTGATTTTTCAGCTTTAGCGTCTGGAGTACCAGTTGCCTAGAGGATGGGGTTGGGAGTAGTAGTTGCATGGGTTTTGCTTGTTTTAGGGCACCTGGCAATTTTGTGATTTTTTGTACCACAAAAAAGACACAGATTGTTGATTATGCATCTCTGTCGTTCAATTGGGAGGAGCTTGCCATTTTTGCCAAGGATTTTGGTGTGCTCGGGTTGGTTTGGCTGGAATTGTTTACTGTCCTCATTTGTTGACATGTTTGTGTCACTGCTATTATTTCGTAAGGTCATAATCGTAAGTAAGGCACAGGAAGTAGTGTGATTCTAGGTATACTGTCAAGCATCGGGTTACTGACGGACTTTGGTACTGCTGAGGGGTGTTGGCGAAAGGTCGGGTGGACTATGGCCAAGTCCTGCAGGCCAAGAGTAGTGGCATTGGCTTCAATGTACTTGTGCGTTGCGCCCTACTTGCCATGCATGCCACTGTATTTGCAACAGACAGATACTCGGGGGGATGCTGAGGATGCCAGCATGAGTCGAGGACTTAACAGAAGAGAAGAGGGTAGAAGGGCCTAAGCCTAGTTGATACCCAGAATGAGGAAATATGTACATGCATGTCCTACTTATATAGTTTAAGAAGAGACATGTGGAATAAGGAATGTGGAACAATAAGATATGCAGAGCATGTGGTTATTGTCTACAGCGAGTAATATTAGAATAAGAAATGTAAGACGGGATAAAACAATAAAGGACAGAATAATAGGACGTGCCCTAGGATAGGACAATAGGAAATGCCTGATTATAAAACAAGGCTGTAGCCGAGGATAACACAAGGGCAGGAAGTCCCGAGGTGAGGTGGGCCGAGGGGTGAGGAGTAGGTATGGGATGGAAATGAGGAATGTGACCGATATATGCGTCTAGCTGAGAACAACTCCATCGAGTGGTTCATACTTGGTTACTAATGGAGTATTTTAGTCGGTACTGCTGAGTTACCAGATCCTCGGTATGTGTACTTGACAGCGATTAGGAATGGAATTAGGAGTGGCTGGCTCAAGCATTGAAACGTGGAATACAGGATATACTGCGTTCATGTAGCCTGGGAGTTTCAGAGTAACAGAGTGAGTACTGGGACGTGCAATGATTTCAAATGGACCCAAAAACTTCTCAGCTAACTTTTTTGTGGGATGGGTAGTCCTGAGAAATTTGGCTTTGATAAACATGAGACCGCCAATGGCAAAGTCTGGAGATGGGAGTCATTTGGCATCAGCTGAGGATTGGTACATTTGTTGAGCATCGAGGATGTTGGTTTGAAGTTGCTGGTGCAACTCGTCCAGGTCGACTATGAAGTCTTGCACTCATGATGAAGCAAGGTCGCATTCAAGATGAATGGTGAGATTGTGATGATAGCCTTTGTTGGCAAAGAAAGGCAAGATTCCAGTAGTGGCACTGGGAGTGTTGTTATAGGCGAACTCTGCGAGGGGTAATAGCGGGGCCCAGTTGTCTTGTTGATAGTTGCAATAGACCTGGAGGTACTGTTCTAATGTCTGATTAGTACACTCAGTCTGGCCATCGCCTTCTGGGTGATAGCCTGAAGTGAAATGCAACTTCATATCAAGGGCCTTCCCGAGAGAACGCCAAAAGTGGGACATGAATTCCAAGCCTCTATCTGAAGTGACGTGAGAAGGAATGCCATGTTTGGAGAATACGTGAAGTATGAAGAGTTCTGCAAGCTGAGAGGAAGTGATGGTGATGGAAGTAGGAATGAAGATAGACTGTTTGGTGAAGCAGTCGACTATGACTAGGATTGCCATGAATCCCAAGGATGCGGGGAGCTGCTCAATGAAGTCCATGGATATTGAGTTCCAGGGTTTGTCTGGTACTGGAAGCTATTTGAGTAATCCATATGGCTTGTGACGTTGTGATTTATTCTGCATACACCTCGTGCAGGACTTGCAGTAGTCTTTAACGAATGAGCGCATGCCAGGCCAATTGTAGTCGTGTCTGACAAGGCCTATGGTTTTGTTAATTCCAAAGTGTCCAGAAAGAATGTGATCATGCTTATGTTATAACACGCGTAAGCGTAAGTCTTGGGCCTCGGGAACATAGATTCGATCATCAAATAGTAACAGACCGTTGGAATTAGTCTGCCACTTTGGGTTGTCGTTATTTGTGAGGTGTTTGTTGGAGGGAAGATGGAGTCTGATATTGTTCAGGATATGCTTGGTGTCCATAAGAGTTGAGGCCCTCAGTACTGGTTTGACGAGGCTCATGGCTCAAAGGGACGTGGTCAACTGATGTTGAGAGAAGATGGGTTGAAGGTTCTGGGGATTAATGGTGGCGTAGTCGCTTATCCCCTCCTTAAGGTAGACATCCCACCATCTCATGAGCAAATCAGGCTTAGTGCCCAAATGACCTGGTATGAAATGGATGACAAGATTAAACTGAGAGAGGTATTCTGACCACCTAGCTTGACATCTAGTTAACAACTTGGTCATACAAAAGTACTCCAAGTTCTTATGATTGGTGATGACATTGACAGGGTCGCCAGAACCTTCTAAGTAATGACGCCACTTTTGAAAAGCTTTGAAAATTGCGAGCAGTTCTTTGTCGTGAACATCGTAATTGAGTTCTGGAGAGGTGAAAGTTTGGGAATGAAATGCAACAGGATGAAGCTCACCATCTGGGGAGTGTTGGGAGAGTATAGCTGCTAAAGCATAATCTGATGCATCTGTCTCCACAATCAAGGGCAAATCAGGAGTCCAATGAGTTAAAATGGGGGCAGACATGAATGCCAGTTTCAGCTTATTAAACGCATCTCTACACTCCTCACTCCAGTTCCAAGCCAGACCTTTGTGAGTGAGTTGAGTAAGAGGAGTTGTAATAGAGGAATAGTTGAAAATGAATCTCTGATAGAAGTTCGCAAATCCAAGGAATGATTGAACATTTTTGACTTTACATGGCTCAGGCCATTGAGTGATGCATTTGACTTTGTCTTCTGCCATCATACGACCCTCAGGTGAGAGGATATATCCGAGGTATTCGATGGATGTTTGGTGGAAGGAACATTTGTCTTCTCGAGCGTACAAGTTGTGTTTGCGTAATCATCATAGAACTTCGCGAACATGTTCGATATGCAAGGATTCGTCATTGGAATAGATGAGGATGTCGTCCAAATAGACTATGGTGCAGTTGTCTAAAAGGTTGCCAAAAATATCGTTCATGAAGCGCTGAAATGTAGCAGGGGCATTAGAAAGTCCGAAAGGCATGAAAAGCCACTCAAAGGATCCATAATGTGTCCTAAAGGCTATCTTCCATTCGTCCCCTTCTGCAATTAGAACCAGGTGATAGGCATGTCTGAGGTCGATTTTAGTGTATATACGAGCTTTCTTGGGGGCATCTAAGAGGTTGGAAATAAGGGGAAGTGGATAATGGTCCTTCTTCGTGATTCTGTTTAGACCATGAAAGTCTACACAGAGCCGCAGGGAGCCATCCTTCTTGCGTACAAATAGTACTGGTGTGCCATGTGACGAATGTGAGGGTCAAATGAAGCCCATGTTGAGATGTTCGTCAATGAAGTCTCATAGTGATTGGAGTTCGGATACTGAGAGGGAGTAAATGGGACCAAGAGGGGGTGAAGTGCCATCCTCAAGGTTGATCTTGAGATCGTAGGGTCTATGGGGAGCTAAACTATTACCACACTGTTTACTAAAGACATCAGCGAAGTCATGATAGAATTCTGGAACATGCTGTTTAATGCTATCCAGGTTGTCTGAAGAGTCAACCATAGTGGAGCCTTGAGCATATTTGTCGAGATCCGTGAGGTTGAGTTGAAAGGCCTGCAAACCTTCTAGTTTACAGGTGTGAACAAACACTTCTGCATTAACTAGGGCTATCTGCAGAGCCTCCAACTTCAGAGATGGTGATGGATTGCTAGAAAGTGGGGTGCTGGACTGTGAAGCAGCAGTTGAGGCCTGAGTTGCTGGAACAGTGGTTGGTTTTGTAGACTTGAAAGTTATACTGCCCAATACCCAGTCAATCCATGGATTGTAGTAGGTGAGCCAGTTGAAGCCAAGTACTGCAGAGCAACTGCTGTCCAACGTTGTCACATAGAAGGTGACATTCTGAAGTTCGCCGGTCGGAAATCAGATCGGAATTGTCGTAGTCTGAGTAATGACTGAGTTAGTAGAACTGTCAAATAATTTCAATGGAATAGCAGGAACTGAATTAGTAGGCAAAGAAAATTTCTGTACAATTTATGATTCAATAAAGCAGTCTGAAGAACCACAATATAAGAGCATAACAAGAGGAAGTTTGGAAATAAGAGAACAAGACAGATTAAGTATAAGCGAAGTTTTCGAAGTTTCAGAAGTAGAAGATATGCAAGAAATAGCAGAATTAGAAGAAAGGGCGTTCAAGAACAGCATGTGAGAGAGGCTAACACAATCCTCAGCTCGTGCATTTCTGAGGTTGCAGCTCATTTTTTCAACTCCATCACCATGTTTTCTTCGGCATTGGTGTCAGACGTGCTTGCCTTGGTCACGTGTGCTTTTGTTGTTATCTTATTGTTGGAGTTGTTAGATTTGTTGTTAGAAGAAGAGGCTGATGAGGATTGGGAATTGGATTTGGGACAGTCCTTGACCATGTGACCTTTTGAAGCACACAAGAGACAAAGTCCTGTGTCGATTCACCTTTGACGTTCTTCAGGCAATAGCTTCCCATCTTTTCCAAGCTTGGACGCAATGTCATTAGTGTTGTTGTTATTGTTGGAAGACTTATTGTTGCCATCCTTCTTCCCCCCCTTCTTACTTTTCTTGTTGTTCGAGTTGTTGGAGTTGGAAGAAGACTGATGGTTGTTGTTGTTGTTGGAGTTGGATTTGGATGAGGACTTGTTTGGTTTTGAAGGATTTCTGAAGTTGTCGAACTCCTTGTGTTCCCAATATCTGCTGTCAATCTTGAGTGAATATTGTCTGAGTTCAGCGAGAGTTTTGAAATCAGGGAAGTTAAGGAGGCTGTCCTTGATACATCTGGCCAACCCCTTGTACGCCACATGTGTGAGGGTGGCATCATTCCATTGGGTACAAGTGGAGGCTCTGGTGAAGTCGATGAAGTATTGTGCTGCATGATGGTTGTCCTTCATAACTATTTTGCCGAGCTCAATTTCTGCTTGCACAGTGCTGTTGAATGTTAGTCTCCAGCTCTTGACGAAAGTCCCTCCAGACCTTAAGCCAACTAGGCTGAGGCTGAATCTCGCCAAGAATCACAGGTTTGAAATATTGGAGCGTGGGGCCTGTGAGGTACGAGATGGCATATTGGACCTTTGATGCATCCGTCAAGAATGCAGACGGACGGTCTCGAAAGTTCAGCATGCATTGTAAAAAGAATGTGCGAAGCTTAGCTTGGTTGGTACCATCGTAAACCTCAGGCTCACGAACCTTGGCATGGTGACCAGGGTTTTGAGTAGATCTAGGAGGCTGTTGGGCTAGTAGATCAATGAGAGCCTTGATGATTTTGTCTGAACTGGAAGAGGAATTAAGGGTCGGATTAGGATTAGAAACATGAGTGGGGTTCAGATTTGAAACATGAGTGGGGTTTGGATTTGAAACTTGAACAGGGTTCTGAATTGGCTCGTCATTGTTGTTATTGTCGAGTGGGTTTTCTTTGTCATCATCCTCAGGTTCAGGAGGAGCGTTCCCTCCTGACAGGCCAGCTTCGTGAATTGAAGGTTGTTCTGACAGCTGTCAAAGTGAGGAAATCTCCTGCAACTGACTAGGGACTTCTACGATGAAAGGTAAACTACGAGTAGTAGAGCAGGTGTTCATGATAGTCGTGATATGCAAAGATGAAGTGTGATCAAGTGTGGTAGTCAGAAAATACTGTTATGAAGATGAAAAAGGATGTAATCGTAATATATTCAATCTCCCAAAGGGCGAGACAATTGGCGAGGTTCTGATTGGGGATTGGCTTCAACGTATTGCATTGCACCCACTTGGACTGCACGTCCCCCATTTCATAAAAGCAAAGTAGATGGAAGTGAACAGAGGAACCTTAGTCAAAATCAAGATTGATTTTCTGACTGTAGACTCAACTAATAGTACAAGATCTTTTATACTACTTTCTAATCTATTAGGAGTCGAATAGATTCCTATAATAGAATGAGAAAGCCGAGGATCGTGAAAAGCGAGAAACGGAAATACTATGTCCCAAATAATGATCCCCTCCATGACATTGCAGAGTGACGTGTCACTCGGATTCCCAACGGAGTTACTCTAAAGAACGTAATAGCAGATCGGACATAAAGGACTGAGCAGAAGTGTGAATAGATGAAAATGGAATGAAACGTAAATGAAAGGATATTAAATGTAAATGAAGACAGAATGGAATAACGAGCATATGGAATGTGATGTAAATGAGTGGAGTGAATTGACAGGAGCATGTGATGCCAAGATGGATACATGATGTCAAGTACACATACCGAGGTTCCATTATTCGCCAGTGCCAACCAAACAACCATCCCACGTCCATGTACAAGCATCCACGCAGCATGCATAACGTGTCTCGGTTCCGTACATCCGTCATCCACATACAAATATCCACGCCGCATGCACGTCACTTGATACCATCTTCTCGGTTCGGCACATCCGTCATACTATTCGTCCGTTTCTCGATCCGCCCCACCTCAGTACCCCCTACCCCTTGTGTTATCCTCGGTTACAGTCATTGTTTTATATTCAGCCACTCCTTATTGTCCCCTTTCAAGTCATGATCCTATTATACTGTCTTTTATTGTTCTATCCCCGTTTTGCATTCCTTGTTCTAATTTTGTTTGTTGTGGACAACAACCACATTGCTCTGCATACCTTGTTGTCCCACATTCCTTATTCCACATATCGCTTCTTAACCTATATAAGTAGGACATGGATGTACATACTTCCTCATTCTGGGTATCGACTAGGCTTAGGCCCTTCTACCTTCTTCCTTTCTGTTAAGTCCTCGACTCAGGCCGGCATCTTCAGCATCCCCCTGAGTATCTGTCTGTTGCAAATACAGTGGCACGCACGGCAAGTAGGGCGCAACGCACGAGTACGTTGAAGCCAACGCCACTACTCTTGGCCTGCAGGACTTGGCCATAGTCCGCCCGACCTTTTCGACAACAGCCTTCGGCAGTACCGAAGTCCGTCAGAATCCGGCTCCTGACACATGAGGTGCATATAGTCCGTGGGCTGAGGGTGTTATGTTGAATAGCGAGTGAGAGCAGAGTTGGGCTGAGTGGGCTGAATTGAATAGTTGGCTTGCCAGTGTATGGTTCCTGACAAGAGGAGAGGTTTGGATCTTGTATGCTGATCCAGTTCAGAAGTCTGCTAGAAATCAAAGGGAGAATTCCCTGTTCCCTAACAAGCAGATATGTGAGGCAAAATTCATAGAGAGGCTCTGTCTTGTACAAACAGAGTGGGCACAGTGCCATTTGGGCCTTGAAAGGTGAAAAAAGGAGGAGGAGCAGGAGAAGGAGGAGAAGCGGAAAATAGAAGAATAGCAGAAGGCAGAGGAGCAGGAAAAGGAGGAGGAGTGTCTAAAGGAAGAGGCTGCCTGACTGGCAGATTTATCCCAGAAGGTGGCCGATGAGGCAGAGGAAGTCTGTCGAAGGAAAAATAGTAAGGGCAGTGATCTGGAGAAATCTTAGGACAGCAGCTCTGCTGTCCTTCACCCCTCCATGGAATCATTATGGGCGGTGATATCGCCTCCTCTACAAATTTGCTGGTGGTGAGGCTGGGCACCTCTTGTTAAGGATTTGATATTCAGCCCAAACATCTCTTCTCCTTATCCCTGGCAACTATGACATGATGGTATTTTTCAGGCACCAGTACTGCTGACAATGCATGAGCTGAGTGCTATTGCAATAGTGCCAACCTCACGATGTTGGCAGGAATTGGCCAAGTCCCATAGACTGATTGGAGTGGCTTGGCTTCAATGTACTCATGTATTGCATCCTACTTTCTGTGCATGCCACTAATTTGGAACAGAGGGGATACCCAGGAGAGTGCTGAGAGTGTTGGCCCAAGTAAAGGACTTCAGATAGGAGAAGGGAGGATGAGAAGGCATAAACCTAGTTGATATTCAGAGTGCGGAACTATCTACATACATTCACTACTTATATAGGTTGAGAAGCAAGATGTGGAATCAGGGTGGCATAAGGAATGGAGAACAATAAGGTATGCAGAGCATGTGGAGGTATTGTCCACAATGATCAAGAATAGAATAAAGGAATGTAAATGAGAATAGAACAATGAAGATAAGATAATAGAAATGTGGCCAAGACTAAGATAATAGAAAATGACTAAATATAAAACAATAGGGTCATGGCCGAGGATAAAATAATAGAAAAATGTCCTGAGATGAAACGGGCTAAGAAATAAAGAATAAATGGAGTGGGGATTAATGGATAATGAAGAGGGAAAGAGTAGATGAGGGATATGGATAGGGAGTGTAGATGGTAAATGTGCCAATCTGAGACCAATGTACCAAGTGACTTGTATGTGTTTTGGTGACTTGCACATGGAAATAGACTGATCACTTGGTCAGCACTACTGAGTTACCCAATACTCAGTATATGCACTGACAATATCCCCCCTCTAGTGGCTGAACCCATGAAGCCAGTAGACAGAGTTTGAAAATAAGGTTCAGGATGCCTATTTGTGATGTTACACAAAATTTTGGGATCTAGCACCTAAAATATGACTTCCACCATCATCTAGCCACATGACTGTTAGGAACCATATGCTGGCATACCCGACTATTCATTTCAGCCCACTTAGCCCAAATCTGCCCTCACTCACCTATCTAACTATTACACCCTCAGCCCACGGACTATATGCACCTCGTGTATCTGTGTTGGCATCACATGCTCCTGTCAATTCACTCTACTCATTTAGGTCACACTCCATATGCTTGCAATTCCATTCTGTCTTCATTTACAGTTAATATCCTTTGATTTACGTTCCACTCCACTTTCATTTATTTGCAATTCTGTTCTGTCTCTTATGTCCAATCTGCTATTACATTCCTTAGGGTAACTCCATTGGGAATCAGGGTGACACATCACCCCTCAATGTCATGGAGGAGATCAAGAATAGGACATAGTATTTCTGTTCTTGCTTTTTACAATCTTCAGCTTTCTTATCTATTATAGGAATCTAGTCAACTACTCATAGATTTGAAAGTAGTATAAGATCTTGTACATTCAGTAGTTCAGTTCTCAGTCAGATAATCAACTTTTATTTTGACTAAGCTAATTCTTTCTGTCTTGCTATTCTGAAATTAGGGACCAGTGTGATCTGGTGGGTGCAGCATACAAGTTGAAGCCATGCCCTGTCCTGAATCTCACCATTGTTTATCTTTGGGAGATATTACATTTATTATGATTATGTTATTCCTTCACATTGTAACAGCAACCCTCTAACATAAAAACATAATTACAAAACCGATGAGGACAATGCACGGATGGCCGAGATTGAGGCAAAGAGGGTAGAGAGGCAGCAGAAATATGAGGTGGAGGCTGCCCAGATTGCCGAGGAGGTGGAAAAAACTGAGGCCAAAGAAAAGGAGAAAGCAGAGGCCACTGCAAAAGCAGCAGTGTCAAGTATATGAACTGAGTATCTGGTAACTCAGCATTGCCGACTGAACGATCAGTCTAATTCCACATGCAAGTGACCAAGCCATACATAAGTCACTCGGTATGTTGGCCTTGGCTTGGCACATTCACTATTTACATTCCCCATTCCAATCCCTCATCCACCCTTCCCTCATTCATTATCTATTACTCCCCACTCCGTTTATTCTTTATTTCTCAGCCTGTTTCATCTCAGGATATTTTTCTATTGTTTTATCCTTGGCCATGACCCTATTGTTTTATATTCAGTCACTTTCTATTATCCTATTCTTGGCCACACTCTTATTTTCTTATTTTCATTGTTCTATTCTCGTTTACATCCCTTATTCTATTCCTGATCATTGTGGACAACACCTCCACATGCTTTCCATAGCTTATTGTTCTCTATTCCTTATGCCACTGTTAGGGAACAGGGGATGATCCCTTGATATTCTGGTCACTTTTCAATTGGTTCAATATGAAGGGGTCCAAACCTCTCCTCCAAGGAATAATCCAACTTAAATCAGTCTCATCTGGACTATCCAAAAAAATTATAATGTTTTGGCTGGCCATTTAAGAGTGAATTACCTCCAAGTAATTAACTCTTAAATTATCAAGCTATTCAAGCCCAAGGAAAACCTCCAAAAATACTTATAATTTTTGTTTATTTCTATTTGGACCCACAAGGACCCACAGCCAGGTGCCAGACAATTACATATGGAAAATGGTGCCAAACTGCTAGCTCAAGCACTCAAGACTCAATTGTAGAACAAATTCCTGGGTTTACATAATAACTATTACACATAGGTCAGCCCAGAAGCATGACTCACTTACTATTAATATTTCATGACTTGACCAGTCATGGGAATATGACTCATTAGTGACTATAGGGTGACTCATAACTTCCACAGGCTTCTAGGACTTTCCATTCCATTTGTTATGACTTGGTAAAGCCAAGGAGTTGGTCAAGTTCTGCAGACTATTTGAGGTGGCTAGGCTTTAACGTGCTCATGCGTTGTGCCCTGCTATTCCATGCATGCCACTGATTTGGACAGAAGAGAGACCCAGGAAGATTGTCACGATTCGGTGACGCCAAGATATTGGTTAAGTCCTGCAAACCGTTACGGGGTGGCTAGGCTTCAACGTGCTCTTGC
>QLPG01006693.1:0-11426 GCA_003314385.1 Gomphus sp. MG54
TTGGGCTGGCACCTTTGGCACTCTCCTGAGTATCCCTTCTGTTACAAATTGGTGGCACATATGGACAGTAGGGTGTAATACACGAGTACATTGAAGCCAAGCCACTACTTTCAGCCTGCAAGAATTGGCTGCTCTCTGCTTGCATCTTCGGCATTACCAATGCTTGACAGTATACCCAGAATCAAACTACTTCCTGTGCCTTACTTTTTATGATTATGCCCCTACAAAATAACAGCAGCAACAAGAACATGTCTAAGAATAAGGACAGTAAAACATCTCTGTCCAATCCACCCAAGTACACCAAGGCCCTCGGCAAGGACAGCAAGCTCCTCCCAACCAAATGACAGAGATGCATGGACAATAGCCTGTGTCTCTTTTGTGCCACCAGAAATCACAAAATCACCAAATGCCCCAAGGCAACCAAAGCCTGCACAACCACCACTCCTGACTCTGTCCCCCAGGCAACTGATACATTAGACGTTAATGCTGAGGACTCAGCAATGGCAACCAAAATCTAGTTTGCCACCCATTGGCCTCTAAGCACACTGAGAGTTGTGTTAACTCGGCAGATGCCAGTAGTGAGGTTTAGATCAATGCTGCTATGTCTTTGTATTCTCTTTTTTTTTAATTCTTTCCATCATCTGATTGGGTGCTAAATTTTCTCAGCAGTCCAGCTTGCATACCTGATAGTATCAGCATTTGTTTCATAGTGACCACTTTATTTTATTCTTTATTAGAATTCTCTGATCCAGTACTGCTAATTCGTTTATTACTGAATATATAGACATGTCTACTAGATCTTCCATCAGGACAATCCCAGTCCACCCATCCATCTGTCACATCACTAGATCTATCAGTCAGCAAAATTCGGTCACAACTTGCTCACCCACTATAATCCGTTAATTAACAGGGTATTGGTCAGTATTACGTTCTGTCATGCCACTAACACTTTTAGGCGCATCCCAATGACCTCCATCTAGTCAGCACCTGCCACTGCTCTAAAAGCCTCACCCAGGATCCTGTTCCATCGCTGGAAGCTCTGCCAATAGCCCTAGTCAATTCAACTGCCTTGTGCATGCTTATATATCAGAACAGCTAGCAAGCTTTTTAGCTGGGATCTCTTGGTCAGCGGTGCCATTTGGCACGTTCAGTCAAGGTCTCTTCCATCTGTCCCTATCCATTCTTGTTTTATCTGCTCCATATATTCACACTAATATGCTCTTACTACTCTTTTCCATTCCCTTGGCTTGAGGCTAACACTCTTAGTAGATGATGGAACGTCTACCTAAAAGGGGGGGGTGGCAACTAGCTAGACACACTTCAAACTATGCAATCTCTCCTCTCAAAGACGTCTCTCTCCTGAAACTTCCCTCCATTTACCTAGTTCCAATTTCATCCTGACCTTAATTCCTATCCACCCTGACCCTACATCATCCTGACCCTACATCATCCCAAAACTCTATTCCCAACCTTATGATCACACCCACTCCCAAAGACATCCCTCTCAATACACCTATTACCCTCTCTTTCTTATCATGACTGAATCTGCTGAACATCCTGACATATTTCACTTGTTCCTTTCTTCCCTTATGACTTTATTTCTTTCTTTCTTTACTTATTTTCAACCAAACAATATATATATTAAGAGACTACTTCAGATCTCACTTTCCTGACCTGTCAAGTCCACGTACCGAGACCCATCCACCGGCAGTGCCGACCGAGCAATCATCCTATATCCACGACCAAGTGCCCACGTTGCCTGCATAACACTTGGTGCGCCGGTCCCAGCTCGGCACATTCGCCATCCGCACTCCTTGGTTTGTTTCACCTCGGGACTTCCTGTCCTTGTATTATCCTCAGACGAGACCCCATTGTTTGATACTTGGCCACTCTCTATTGTCCCATCTTGAGTCACGACCCTATTGTCCCGTCTTTTATTGTTCTGTCCCCGTTTTGCATTCCTTGTTCTAATTTTGTTTGTTGTGGACAATGACCACATGCTCTGCATACCTTGTTGTCCCACATTCCTTATTCCACATGTCGCTTCTTAACCTATATAAGTAGGACATGCATGTACATACTTCTTCATTCTGGGTATCGACTAGGCTTAGGCCCTTCTACCTTCTTCTCCTCTGTTAAGTCCTCGACTCGGGCCGGCATCCTCAGCATCCCCCTGAGTATCTGTCTGTTGCAAATACAGTGGCACGCATGGCAAGTAGGGCGCAACGCACAAGTACGTTGAAGCCAATGCCACTACTCTTGGCCTGCAGGACTTGGCCATAGTCCGCCCGACCTTTCGACAACACCCCTTGGCAGTACTGAAGTCCGTCAGTATCAGACGCTTGACATGACCCCCCATATCATCCTCATCCTCTCTTTGATTTCCCTTCCCATTATCCTCCTTTCCCTTTTCTCCCTCCTTATCCACCTCTTCATCCTTCAGTTCATCTTCCTCCCTTCCCAAATCTCACACATCTTTGGAACCTCCTGGATCCCTCTCTACCATAGGGAGCAGGATGCTGATCATCCTGTCCTGACCCCTCAGGAGCACCTCCAGCAGCTCTACCACCTGCCTTCCTCTCAACAGTTTAGCCTGTGGAACTTGGACCATAGGCATCCTCCCGCTTGGCTGCATGGTGAGGCTTGCCTCAGCCTCTTTCTCGGTGGTTCCTTTACCTCCTCATCCTCTTCCTCATCACCCTGAGTTTTCCACTCACTTGGAACATCCCCCTCACTTTCTACCTCCATCTCCTCATCCTCCTGAATAATGGGATGACTTTTTGCCCTTAAGGCCTGTGGTGCAGCAAGATTGTACCATACTTTGTGCTTTTTCAGCCCCTGGTCCTGGGACACTGCACTTGTGATTCTGTTTCTTGTACTCTGTCAAGTTTTGGGTACTGATGGACTTTGGGACTGCCAAAAGGTTAGGCAGACAATGGCCAAGTCCTGCAGGCCAAGAGTAGTGGTGTTAGCTTCAACATACTCGTGCGTTGCACCCTACTTGCTGTGCGTGCCACCAATTTGCAATAAACAGATACTTGGGAGGATGCTGATGATGCTGGCCTGAGTCAAGGACTTAATAGAGAGGAAGAAGGTAGAAGGGTCTAAGCCTAGTCGATACCCAGAATGAGGAAATATGTACATGCATGTCCTACTTATATAGGTTACAAAGCGACATGTGGAATAAGGAATGTAGGACAATAAGGTATGCAGGGTATGTGGGTATTATCCACAATGAGTATAATTAGAATGAAGGAATGTAAATGAGGATGGGACAATGAAAATAGAATAATAGGATCATAGCCAAGGATAGGACAATAGGGAGTGGACGATTATAACACAAGGGGGTTGTAGCCGAAGTTAAGACAAGGATAAGATGTCCCAAGGTAAGATGGGTCGGAAGATGAGGATTGGAACAGGTAGGATTACTGGGTTGTTAAGTAGGATAAAGTGAATAAGGAACAGGGATGAGGAATGGGAATGAGGGATGTGCCGAACCGGGGATGGTGTATTAAGTATGTTGCTTGGTTACTGGGTGGGTACTTGGATGGTACTGCCGAACTACCGGGCCTCAGTACATGCTCTTGACACACTCCTTACATGGTGGACAAATGGACGGAGACCACCTTTCAGAGGTCTCCTTGTGCTATTTAAAAGAAGTCAATAAAAATAAAAAATAAAAAATAAAAATAAAAAATATCACTCCCCTGAGCCCCCCTTGGCCACTCACTCTGTCCCCTTCCTTTTATCCCTGGCCCCTTGCTGGGCCCTACTTCTGCACTCCTACCCCTCTTGCATGGAACCTTTGGGACTCCCGAGATCCTGGAAGACCCCACAACTACAACACTCTGGACCTTGGGTGTTTTGACCTGTACTTCTACATCCTGGGAGGACTCCACCATGATTATGTCTTGGGGACATGCTCTTCTATCTGTTTGGCCATTCCAGCCTGTTTGTCTTTGGCCTCCTGGCCCACCTACTGATTGACAGTCGCTTGAGCGGCTGTGTCAGCCTCCCGTCTGCCTCCTGCAGCATTTGCTGCTTCCATCATGGCTGCTTGTCTAGCAGCCACCTGAGTCACTTCTTTGTCGGCTTGTTTTTCCATCCCAGCTGCCTTATCCATGGCTGTCTGGTCTTCTGCTGCCTTTTTTGCAGCCTCTGCCTTATCTGCTGCTAGTTTTGTAGCCACCTCCTCATCCATTTTCCTTTTTTCCTCTGCCACTTTAACTGCAGCCTCTGCCTTTTCTTTCTCCTCAGCTTTGGCTCTGGCTGCCTCTTTGGCAATTTGAGCAGCCTTGGCCTCACACCTCTGCTGCCTCTCCAGCCATCTGGCCTCGATCTCAGCCTTCCATGCATCTTCTTCATCAGTCTCATGTGATAGTTTGATTTGTTATGCATTCTCATGGTGATGGGAAATGCATCTGAGCACCAGGTCCTAAACCTACATGTGCCATCACATTTAGGCATCCCAAACCTTAATTTTTGATCTCTGTCTACTGGCTTCATGGGTTCAGCCATTAAGGGGGGGATACTGTCAAGTACACATACCGAGTATCTGGTAAATTGGCAGTGCTGACCAAGCAGTTAGACTACGTCCACATACAAGTATCCAAGCCATATGCAAGTCACTTGGTACAATGGTCTCAGCTTGATACATCCACCATCTACATTCTTCATCCCTATACTTCATCCACTTTGCCTCATTCACCATCCATTAATCCCACCCTGTCTACTCCTTACTCCTTGACCCATCTTACCTTGGGACATCTGACCATTGTTTTATCCTCGGCCATGACCCATTGTTTTATAGTCGGTCACTCCCTATTGTCCTATCCTTAGCTACATTCCTATTATTCTGCTGGGGTCTTAGCTGGTCTTAGCTAGGGTCTCAGCAGGTCTCAGCTGGGGTTTTGGCTGGGCCTTGGTTAGGGTTTTGGCTGGGCCTCGGCTGGGGTTTTGGCTGGGCCTTAGCAGCTAGGGTCTTAGCTAGGCCTCAGCTGGGGTCTTAGCTAGGCCTCAGCTGGGGTCTTAGCTAGGCCTCAGCTGGGGTCTTAGCTAGGCCTCAGCTGGGGTCTTAGCTAGGCCTCAGCTGAGGTCTTAGCTAGGCCTCAGCTGGGGTCTTGGCTGGGGTTTTAGCTAGGCTCAGCTGGGGTTTTGACTGGACCTCAGCTGGGGTTTTGTCTGGGCCTTGGTAGCTAGAGTCTTAGCTGGGATCTTAGCTGAGCCTCAGCTGGGGTCTCAGCTAGGTTTCAGCTGAGGTCTTGGCTGGGCTCTGGTAGGGTTTCAGCTGGGCTCTGGTGGGTTTTGGCTAGGGTTTGGCTGGGGTTTTGGCTGGGCTCTGGTGGGTTTTGGCCAGGGTTTGGCTGGGATTTCTGCTGGGGCTTTGGCTGGACTCTGCTAGGGCTTTGGCTGGGCTCTTCAGCTAGGCTCTTCTGCTGGGCTAGGCTGGCTGCTTCTACATGGATCAATGCATACCTGGTAAGGGGATTCAAAAGAGAATGAGGTGAGGATCCCTTACCTAAGCAGCCAACTATATAGTTAGTGACTGTGACATGAGTAAGTCATGTCACAATCAGTGGAACAGAGAAGGATTAACTAAAGAATTCACAAAAGAAGAAGGATATCAATAAAGGATATGTAGGGAAAAAGAATAAATATTGGTAGGCAAGGGGCTGTCCCCTGACATCACCCCCCCTTTGAATGTGGTAACCCAACACATGCTGTCCATCCCTACCATTGAGTCTGGGTCCAAGACTGAGACCAAACTCAGACCGAGGCCTGACTGAGGCTGAGATCAAGTCCTAGGTACGAGTACAAGTCCACTGTCAGAAACTGAGCAAACAAGGAAGTGTGCGAGTGGGGGTGGGTGGCACATGAACAAGAACGGCTGGCAAGCGAGCAGTGTGTGTGATCAGACTGAAATCCTGGGGCCTACAGTATGCATGGTGTAGGCGACCCTTTGGTCCTCTTCGTGTCACCAGGTGACCGAGGTATAGGCTTGGGACCAGTCTGGGAATCAGCACAGGCTGGGGGCCAGTGCCAATGGCGGTGAACAATTGCGGAGCCATCGCCTTGGGGCCGTTGGATGAGAGCGAGGGTACAGATGCCGCCTAGGGCAGTCCACAATATGGCAGATGCTCGAGTGTTGGTGCAAGGGAATCACGGGCAGTCACATAACGGCGTCGATCGATGCAAATGTCATTTGCGATGAGTAGTCGTGGTGTCTCACCAACTTCTGCGTCCATTGCCGTAACCGCACATGTGGTGGAGACGGCGGGCACACATCGATTTGTCATCTAATCCAAGGCAATTTATGCTAGTCTTATCTGTCCATATCACCAGTCATCCAGAGTCCAATCTTTGTGCCTGGTTGCAAAGTCCATTCTCACTGTCCTATGCTTCTGTGACAGATGGGACCTTTTCTTCTTTACCACTTCTATCATCCCAGTTCTCCTGAGGTGTCTGTGTACTCTCTTTAAAATGACAGGTTGGTTGTTGATAGTTTGGAGTGCTTTGGACACTGGTACTGCTGTTTCAGCCTTCCCAGAGGTAATGAGCTTGACTGCATGACAGATATTAGCTGGGGAAAGTTTGACAGGACAACCACCATAAGACTTGAGGTCAAAGCAATGTTTAGAACAAATTTTTGAGATGGCACCAATGCTGACACCAGTAGAGGATGATATCTGATAAGTAGTTTGGACAGAATTAAGTCTAGAAATGACTATGTTGAGTTTATCAACATTCAGATTTAGTTAAGCAGCAATGATCATCAGGTACTAAGATGTATACTAGTAAACACAGACTTCAACTCTACATTGGACAATTATATTCTCATAACAAAATTGCAGAGCTACTATATCAATATTTCCTGTTATCTTCATCATCGCTGTAATAGAAGAGATCAAGACTCTCGGGTTCCCCTATTCTCTCCCGTATCGTTTTGCCACGGAACATAAGCCACACCATGGGAGCGAAGCCGACACCGCTCCCAATAATGGCAAATATGAGGAACGTGAATTGATATCCAATCTCGTCACCCAGGCGGATGGCATAGAAGGCAAACGTGAAGCCGAACTCTTGGCGAATAAGGTTAATAAGTTGGGATGTCTACACGTTTAGGCTCAGCGGGGTCAAGGTCGCATCGAGGAATAGAACTAAGATACATACGTCACTTGCTTCTTGACGATAGCATTCGATGGCATATACATATGCAACCTTCCATATCGTAGGGTTCAACCCATCCGTATAGACAGGAGACGAATGTCAAATTACCGTTGTTATGACTTGTACACCTGCCATGGCTACGCCCATCCCAATGATCTGAAAAGCAGGATATATATTTGCGAAGATTCAGCTATCTTTGAGGGGGACTCACAGGCACCATGAAGCTCAATTTATACTGTACTCCAAACCCGTACATGAGCAAGCCAAGCTAAGCGGCCAGTCAGCGCGTCGAAATTAATAATGAGAAACAAGAAGGAGGCGCGCTTTCCAGAGTGGAAGAAGGGGAGACTCACAGGCACAAGGATCTCCCCAGTCCAAATTGCCTTGAGGCGTACTTCTGGTTCGACATTTTCATCGCGCTTCTGCCTTTCACGCTTCATGATATGATCGACCACCATTCCGCCACCAAGTTCACCGATAAGGCCACCAATCGTCAGGGCCCCGCCATAGGCCAATCCAATCACCAGCGTGGTAAACTTGAAATGCTGGGTAAAAACATGGGCAACGGTAACGGCAGGGAGGATGCTTCCAAATCCATACGCCATGGCATAATCTAATAAGTGTTGAGAATCCTATCTTGAGGATAGGAAAATAGAAAGCAAACAGATTGCAGGAAAGAGCACGGATGGGTATTTAGCCATTCGAAGCGATGGCAGGAAGAATTGGCGCAATTGAAGTGACCGTCCTGGATATTTCCGAAAGACAGCCAGCGCTCGCACATATGTGGAAAATGTGAAACGGTCATTAGATTGTTCCTTGTAAGAACGGGAGCTGCGAACGTAAAGTGTCTCCGGGAGGCAGAAAAGTATAATAAGCAACATAGCTCCGTCCAAAATGGCAGCGAGAAAGAAACACCCTACGACAAAGGGTGGATTCTTGGAATGCGAAAAGTAAAGGAAGTGAAAAACTAACACTTCCATCCCAAGAATTGGCCAACGACACCTGAAGGACGGATGTTAGATCGTAAACCAAAATCAAGCAGACTGACCTCCTAAGATTGGTGCTATGTGAGCTCCAGTTGTAAGGAAAACGGTAAAAAAACCCATTGCTCGGCCTCTGAGAAATGAGACGGTTCATTGCAGCTCATTAAAAAAAAACAGGGGGATAGTCACCGTTGATGGATAAAGAACAGGTCAGTGACGCTTGCTGCACCAAGACTCAAAGCGACCGGAAATAAACCATTGAATACTCGGGCAACGAGTAGGTTTGTGAATGTTCTTGAGAATCCACTACCAAGAGCTGAAGCAAAACCCAAAAAAGTCGTAAACTATAAATAAGTAGACTCAAACAAGATAAAGGTTTGGGAAGGAGAAAAAAATACCAAATAGATAGGTCTACGACCGTACACGTTTGCCAGGGGGTTCCATATAAAAGGGCCAATACCTGCGAGGCATAAAGAACCAAGGAGGTGTATATAGGTGAGGCTCACCGTTGAGGGCAATGACAATCGTTGTTTGATAGGACGCGACGATACTGGATATGCCCAGTTCTTTGGCCATTGGGACAAAGGCAGGATTGATGATTGCTGGATTATAAAGGTAAGGGAATGGTCATCCATGGTTATATGATTTCATACAAGTATTCAGTGTTCCCAGAGCAGCAAGTAAAGAAACCTGCACAAGTACAAGTATCTGAAAAATGTGTTTCCTATGTGTGCTAATTGATAAATTTGAGACAAGAAGCATACCTTTAATTTCAGTGGCCAATTGAGGGGATCTGCGGGGTCATCAGATGGCTGAGGACTGAGTGGAAGACCATTTGGGTCCGTCTTGAGGATGGAAACCTTCTCCTCGAGATGCTTGACGTCAGACTTGATTGTGTCGGGCATCTTCACTAAGGAAGTGGAGTGGAGGGACAGGAGAACCGAGGTACTGGCAGAAGCAGTTTTATAAAGCGCAACGAACCACAGAGATATTTTGGATGTTCGATCACGGGGACGTGTGACATTAGCCTGGATCTGATGACTAGAAGTTAATATTTTGAGACGCTGTGGGTGAACGTGTCATCGAAACAGTAGTGAAGATATAATATATGAATCAGTTTGCTGTGGTGACCATCAACGAGGAACTGGGCGAAATCAAACTGTATAATGGAGAAGCCACGCTGCTGGTAAATATTCTAGTAAACATATAACAAAAATGGCCGAGTTGGCTGAGTTGCTGCTGTCTGCTGACGAGGGCTGAAGATCTGGAACTGATGGCCCAATCCAACTCGGCAAAAATTTGCTGTATAGGAAATAATGCCGTATTTTCGCAAGAGATAAATCATCGAGATTCTCTCGCATGCTTAAGGCATCAAAATGTTACGTGTGACCCTGGTCCTCTCATCAGTAGGCCAAATATAATTCGCCCTGCCTCTCTAATACACTCACCATGTCCTCTGTTCCAGGCATCCTCCATGTCCTCACAGACCCCGGCCCCGACGTTACCTTGCACGAATTCCACGACTGGTACAATAATGAGCACGGTCCTATGCGCATGCGCTTGTACGTCTAGCTCAATAATAGCCCTTCTCTCTCCTTTCCAACACCAGTACAAAGCCCTTCAGTAAAATGTGGTGTTAGATATGAAGCGACAGATGGCCTGTCGCCTCCGTGGATGGCCAGTTATGAACTTGACGATATTGCATTCCTCTATGATTCTAAATACACCCAGCTCAGGAAGAACCGAAGCCCTCGGGAATCCAACATAATTTCTCGCATGGCCATCATTGACCGGACCATATATCGCCTTATAATTTCTGAAGGTTTGCCTAACACCGAAATGGGCAGCGTCGCTGTGACAGTATGTCTGGTTGTCCCGAAAGCTTTCTCCGAAAACTTGGAGCAATGGTATTCAAAGGTGACTATCTATGAGTTATCTAAACACCGATCTGTCAAGTATAACCTAACCCCGAAGGAACATATCTCCATGCTTTCCGGTGTTCCCGGATGGTGTCGAAGTCGTCTACTTGTCGACGTGTCTTCTGGTTCTTCTGAAGTTTCAAATTACATTGCTGTTCACGAATATACAGACTCAAATGGGCTAGGAGGCCCGGCACATATGACTTCCCAGTCTACCCCTTGGCGCGCCCGTGTCATGTCCTCCCTCAGATATCCTGCCATCCGTCGCATCTTCAAGTTGCACCGTGTCTTCTCCAAACTCGCCAACGACCTTTTCCATCTTTCACCAGACGTTCCCTGTGTTATTGACTCCTTCTATCCCCGTGACGATGGGTTTAAGCTTCGTTATCGCCTCGAGGGCTCTCCGACAGGCCCCGTCATAGCCTTTTGCAACTCTCTTCTCACAGACCTCCACATATGGGACCATATCATCCCTTACCTGACCACGAACTGTCGGGTGTTGAGATATGATGCTCGCGGACACGGCCTTTCCACTACATGCTCCATCAAGCCCAAGATCGCTGATCTGTCAGCAGATTTATTCAGTCTCATCTCTGCTCTCAATATCCCCAAGCTACACGCCATCATCGGCGTCTCCCTCGGCGGCGTGGTTGCCCTCCACTTCGCCCTGCACAACCCAACGTGCGTCACGCGCTTTATCGGTGCAGACTTCAATGTGGCATCAAGCCCTGCAAATAATGCTGCCTGGGAAATGCGTATCGCACTCGCACGTTCGTCTGTTTCTGGACACGCGGAGCTCGCTCGTCAGACCATCGCGCGATGGTTCACCCCCGCCTCAGCGCAAACCCTCAATGCACAGGCCGTAGAGAAGATGATCCATGGGACGAGTCTGTCAGGCTTCGAGGGTGGCGTCCACGCGTTGTGTGACTATGACTTGAGGGACGCATTACCGTCTTTAAGTATGCCAGCTCTGTTCATAGCGGGGGGAAAGGATGGTGTCTTACCCGACACTATGCGTCGCTTCTCTATGACTGTGCTTGATTCACAGTTCAGCGTAATCGAAGATTCAGGCCATTTACCCATGGTAGAGAACCCTGAAGCATTCTGGAATGAAATAGCAAACTTCTTGTAAATATACATCCTATCTCATACTCAACACTACTATGGAGGACCTGATACAAATTACCCTCTACACAAACCTAATTAATGGAAACACGAAATCATGTAAATCGTAAAAATCGTAAGTGTGACATTGAAATTGAATAGACATTCCCAAACAAGTCTGCCCAATAATGATGATCGTCCAATTAGAAATAATCTATGTAATGAAAAAAAAAAAAAAAAAACATCTTCATGT